>SKCR01050699.1:0-89641 GCA_019454045.1 Zanthoxylum bungeanum
ATAAATTAAGCCCGAAATTAATCAAGGCAGCCCATGCATGTCAAAAACCCATTCCATTCTTGCCTTATACATAATAAATCCTTCATATAAAGTCTCATTCATGGACCAAACTCCAAAACCCAAGGAATCTTCCAAATCCACCAAACTGGCCCAAATACACCAATCTGACCAAGCCATGCAATCAGCCACAACTTCAAGTTAACTTGACCCAACAAACAGAGCTCATTCTGGATCATATCATTCTCCCTCTCTTGAAAAGGATTCGACCTCGAATCCGAACCCGGATCATAGATAAAAATGGCAATATCAATGTGACGACAATCCTGGAACAAAATCAAATCACATGGAAAAGAATGGTTAAGGTGAGTAAAAGTCAATAAGGCCAATGAATGACTTTTTTTTTAAAATATTTTCCCCTCTTAGTCTGTCCATTGCTACTCGCATACGTAACTCCACTTGCAACCCTAAAGAGATTCCCATCTGGATTCACATTTGAAACCTCATTTAAAACAAACTCAACATGCCCATGTCGCTTCCTCAAACAATCAACACACACATCCACGATCTAATCACACTCTACATATTCGGCCACATGAACTTTTTGTGCCTCATAACTCAAGGCCTCACAAGCATAATCAGATTGCTCCATATGATATTCACCTTTAACAGTAACTTCAAGCACCGTATTTTCATCATGAACAACCAAATTGGCATCACTAATGTTATTGCTCACATCAATATCATCACTGTAAGCAACATCATCAACCACCTCACTCTTATTCCCAAAAACGTCAACATGTTTCATTTCATTACTCAAGGCTACGCTCATATCCTTCTTTACTTCACATTTTACTAACGTCTTTTTCTCTATCAATTCTGGAAGCTCTCCTAATAATATTCTAAATTCAACGGTCTCACTTTTCCTTTTAACACACTCTTCTCACTCCTCTACATGTACAACTCTTCCTTATAGACCTTTTGTAGGGTTAAAGGAGCAAGCTTGATAATTTTTCGACCATACCAAACTTTTTACATATTCATATCTATATCATAAACTACTTTATTGAATTTATACTAAGGCTTACCCAATAAAACAAACGTATGACATATAGGAACTGTTAGGGTTGGTGCTCTGAGCGCCAATTTCTTATATATTTCACTGTAAATACTTTTGTATATATTTTATTACTGAATAAAATAGACAGTTTCTTTAATATAAATTCTTTTATTATATGGTAAATACGTAAATGAACATAGAGTGATTAGTTATGATACAATTGCAAAAGCGTCGCAACTGACATTGAGATGTATCATAACATTATCATTCTTTAACTATTCCTGGTCAAGGTTTACAATTATTTGGTCAGTAAGTAAATCCGTTGAGACCGGTACGTGTCGTATATTGGAATGTTGGATTCTAATGGTTTCTCAATGAACCATGAATCTCGTGAGACTCGTATAGACACGTATGTATTTATATCGGATAAACACTGAACGACTCACCGAAGATTTTTAATAGATGGTACACCTATGTCAATAAGAATTTCTCGGGATGAGTGAGCATAGTGATCCTCCGACTTGAGGTACCATTGTGGATAAATGAGGTATCCTCCACACTTTGATGGCAGTTACATCACCGATCTATTTAGATCAGACCTCCGCATGTTCGTTGGGTGTGAAATGATCCTCATAATATCCTGTGTGTATCAAGATAGGATCCGTCAGTTATGTGTACATAGCATATGTATCCATTATGGAATTAGCAATCTGTTAAAATCCATGGGCCCGTGGTACACTGTAGAAATCAGTTCTAAGTGTTATTTTTAAGAGATTGCTAATAGATTCGTCGACGAGATTATACCTAAAGAGATTTGACGTTTATATCTATATCTCTGGGATAATATGGATACCTGTGATGGAAGGATTATACGTATGCAGTGACCTCGGCCTGTATGGTTCAGAGATTTTATACGTATTCGTCATAATTTACGGGTGGGTAGATTATGGACACGAAATTGGATTTCGTGACGGATATGCCTGAACCTAGAGAGTCTCACTAATGAGATATACTCGTTGGGCACTAGGGTAATTTTTATAAATAATACAGATTATTTATAAGTCGTTTAAGGGTTAAACGATGATACATGCTTTTGGCCATTTTTTAATGTCGAACTGTGATATTTGACATTTATAATTAATATATGTATTTTGATTATTTAATGTAAATATAATACATATATTTTAAGATATTTATATTTAATTATTTATTTATTCAAGAATAATTAAATCAAGTAAATATTTAATATCCTTTATTTCGTATTAAGATAAGATAAATGGCATTTTTTGATTGGAAATTGTGGTAAATTTTAATTGGTTAATTTGGCATGATTTAATAGACTAATTTTTGATAAGTATTGACTAATTTAAGTTATTTGATACCACAAATTAAATTAAATTAATTTCCAATAAATTGAAACAAAAAATAAAATTTGTGGCTTATATTAATTACCCAAAATTCGGTAATTTGGGATTATTATTTAAGCCATTTTTGTTTTTGTTTTTTCAATCTATCAACCCTAAAAACACAAAATACAAAGAGAGCAAGATGAGAAAAGAAGGAAAAAGGAAGAAAGGCTTACTAATTTAGGAAATTCGGTAAGGAATTTCATACTTTTGCCTTCTAGAAAATTGTTTCTATGTTCATAAGCTTAAATATGATTAGTTTAGTTTTTCCTCTACCTTCTCATGGTTGTGTTTTGATGTTTGGATGTATGATTTGAAGATTTAAGCATGTATATTGAATTAGTATGCTTTAAATTGTTTATTAAGCACACTTTTTGCCATTTTGATGGCAAGTTGCCATTCTAGAGTTTATTAGCCACTCATATTAGACCTATAATTGTTCTTGGTGTATTTTATGGTGGTGAGACTCAATTGGTGTCATAAGAATTGAACTAAAGCTTTGAATTGAATTAATTTGGTGTTAATTTGATTAATTTATGAAATTATAAAATTAGGGTTTCCAACCTTCACCAAAATTGGGGATTTTCATATATGTGATGATTTTAGATGTATATATGATGTATATACAATTTGGGAATTTTTGGATTTGATCTTGGCATGTTTTGAACAAAAAGGACCAAATTGTAAATTCTTGAAAATTGAGGGACCATTCGGCAATTAAGGAAAAATTATTTTCTGTTATTGAAAAACTGAAATTTCATGTATAATACATGAATAAATCATTTTTAAAATGATTTAGAATCAATTAGAATTGTATTTGACAATTTTGGACTAAAATGATTAAAATTCAATGTTTCGGGGCAAATTGGTAATTTCTGAAAAATCTGATTTTTTGGGTAAGATTTCAGTTATTAAATATTGATTAATTGAAATAAATTAGTTTATTTTAATTACCCAAAAAAAATAATAGAAATCGGAAAATTTTGATTTTCCGCGATCCGCTGCGTTTACCCGAATTACCGCCCTAAACCCTAACAGGAACCACGTCACACACTACTTGGTCAACATACTTCCCAATTGTAAAACTTACCACAAGCTGCTTATCAACCTCAAACTCTCCAAAATCACTCAACCACTTATAAGATCTATCAAGAGGAATCAATGATAATCTCAATTTTTCCACAAGGGTAGTGCTGGCTAAATTTGAGAGATTCTCCCGATTAATAATCATATTACATACTTTATTGTTGATAAGGCATCTCATGTGAAAGATAAATAGCCTTTTATCCATCAGATTATGTATATAAATCAACCCCTTACTTGAAAGACACCAATAATGATTAAAGACTCAAATAATCAATAAGAAAATATGAAAACAAACACAAAGAAACTGACTAAAATAACACCAAAAGTAAAACAAGAACATAAACTAAACTAAAACTGGATAGAATTCGTAACTATTATTTGAAAGAGATTTTGAGACTCGAAATGAAAACGGATAGAGTGCGGCCAACCACTAACGAATTCCTCTCATCGCGTAATTATTAAAAGATAGATTATGAGTCTCGTAACTATTTCTAGATCAAACTTTGCAGCCGTTTTAAAATTAGTGCGCTGCCGAAAAATTCTGATCGAACTGATCCAAAAATTACAGACAAATTCGACCCTAATTGACTCAAAAACTCTAAGAATTTAATCCTATATATTATTACCATGCAAGAACATTATAATACCAGCTAAGATTCAGTCATAAGCATGAAAAACACAAAGAAAATAAAAAAAAATGAAATTAGAAGAGACCAAAAAAAAAAAAAACAAAGAAATATAAAGATTTCATAAAACGATAAAGATAGAGAAATTCTTGACCTTGGAACCCTGAGCTTATGATACAAAATGATAAGAAACCTGCCTGGAACAAGCCAAACAAACCCCTCCATGTGTTCTAAGCTCCAAGAACCGCGAATCTTGATTTTTATAAGAACAAAATTCTTCTAAGATCAATTCCAACCCTTAAGGAACCTTGCCCTTAAGAACCTTTCTTTATTTCTTTGGAGAATCTTGAACAGTGATACAATGCCCCAAAGCTTGCCACATATTAATAAGCTTTTGTTCCGTAGAACCAAGGAAGAACCTACTCCCTCAAGATGACTCAAGTCAGTTAGTTTAGTAAAAAAAACTATGTTCTTAATTAATTATTAATTACAATGAATAATACCTTTTAAATAGATGGCCAACTGTAATTATACCCAAATATAATAAACCCTAGTAAAATAAACCCAATAACACATAACATAACTTAAAATTTCGTGCATGGGCTTTCTAATTTAATTAAAGTTCAGCCCAACACTTAAACATCACATAACCTTAAAAATATGAAACATAAAAGTTGTAGGGAAACATTGTTTATGTATTTTGACCACAAAGGATTCTGAATTGGACTTTGATATAAGCTACAAAGTTGTAGATCCATGGGTCCTCTTTCTAATGAAACTTGAATCACTAAAATCGGACATCGGATGAGAATGTTACGTCTATAATAGGAAGACTGCGCAAATCCCGCCACTACTAATGCACCATTCGGAAATTAAGCCTGAAATCAATTAAGGTATCCCATGCATCCCCAAAACTCATTTAATTCTTTCCTTAGATATAATAAAGCCTTCATATAAAGTCTCATGCATGGACAAAACTCCAGAACCCAAGGAATCTTCCAAATCCACCAAAATGGACCCAATACACTAATCTGACCAAGTCATGCAATCAGCCACAACTTCAAGTTAACTTGGCCCAACAAACAGAGCTCATTCTGGATCACATCATTCTACCTCTGTTGAAAAGGATTCGACCTCGAATCCGAAGCCAGATAATAGATAAAAATGACAAGATCTATGTGACGATAATCCTGGAACAAAATAAAATCACATGGAAAAGAATGATTAAGGTGAACAAATGTCAATAAAGCCAATGAATGACTTTTTTCAATATTTTTCCCCTCTCAGTCTTTCCATTGCTACTAACATACGTAACTCCAGTTGCAACCCTAAAGAGATTCTCATCTGGATTCATGTTTGAAACCTCATTTAAAACAAACTCAACATGCCCATGTCGCTACCTCAAACAATCAACACACTCATCAACGAAGTGATCACACTCTACATATTCGGCCACATTCACTTTTTGCACCTCATAACTCAAGGCCGTACAAACATAATCATATTGCTCCATATGATATTCATCCTTAACAGTAACTTCAAGCACCGCATTTTCATCATGAACAACCAAATCAGCATCACTAACGTTATTGCTCACATCAATATCATCACTGTCAGTAACATCATCAACCACCTCACTTTTATTTATAAAAACATCAACATGTTTCATTTCATTACTCAATCTATGCTCATATCCTTCTTTACTTCATATTTTACTAATGAATTTTTCTTTATCAATTTTGGAAGCTCTTATAGTAACATTCTAAACTCAGCAATCTCACTTTTCCTTTTAGCCCGCTCTTCTTCACTTCTCTGTACGTACAACTCTTCCTTATAGACCTATTGTATGGTTAAAGGAACAAGATTGATAATTTTTCCACCATACCAAAATTTATACATATTCATATCCATGTCATAAACTAGTTTATTGAATTTATACCAAGGCTTACCCAATAAAACATGTGTATGACACATAAGAACCACGTCAGACACTACTTGGTCAACATACTTCCCAATTATAAAACTTACCACAACCTGCTTATCAACCTCAAACTCTCCAAAATCACTCAACCACTTATAAGGTCTATTAAGAGGTATCAATGATAATCCCAATTTTTCCACAAGGGTAGTACTGGCTAAATTTGTGTGATTCCCTCTATTAATAATCATATTACATATTTTATTAATGATAAGACATCTCATGCGAAAGATAAATACCCTTTTGTCCATCAGATTATGTATATAAATCAACCTCTTACTTGAAAGACGCCAATAATGATTAAAGACTCAAATAATCACTAAGAAAATATGAAAACAAACACAAAGAAACTGACTAAAAAAATACCAAAAGTAAAACTAGAACACAAACTGAACTGAAACTGGACAGAATTCGTAACTATTGTTTGAAAATTGACTCGAAATGTAAACAGCCAGAGTGCGGCCAACCACTAACGAATTCCTCTCCTCGTGTACTTATAAATCGATATATTATTGGTCTCGTAACGCTTTCTATATCAAATGTTACAGCCATTTAAAAATCAGTGCGCGGTCGAAAAATTATGACCGAACTGATACGAACATTATAGATAAATTCGACCTTAATTGACTCAAAAACTCCAAGAATTGAATCTTATATGTTATTACCACGCAAGAACATTATAATAATAACCAAGATTCAGACATAAACATGAAAACACAAAGGAATTAATAATAAAAAACAATTGAAATTAGAAGAGACAAAAAAAAATATAAAGACTTCATAAAACGATAAAGATAGAGAAACTCTTGACCTCAGAATCCTGAGCTCCTGATACCAAATGATAAGAAACCTGCCTGGAACAAGACAAGTAAACCCCTCCACGTGTTCTAAGCCCCAAGGACCGTGAATCTTGATTTTTGTAAGAACAAAATCGTTCCAAGATCAAGTCCAACCCGTAAGAAACCTTGCCCTTAAGAACCTTTCTTTATTTCTTTGGAGAATCTTGAACAGCGATACAACGCCAAAAAGCTTGCCACACGTTGATAAGCTTTTGTTCCGTAGAACCAAGGAAGAATCCACTTCCTCAAGATGACACAAGTACCTTTATTTTGTAAAAAACTATGTTCTTAATTAATTATTAATTACAATGAATAATGCCCATTTAAATAGGTGGCTAACCCCAATCCTACCCAAATATAATAAAACCCTAGTAAAATAAACCCAATAACACATAAAAGTTTCATGCATGGGCTTTCTAATTTAATTAAAGTTCAGCCCAACACTTAAACATTACATAACCTTAAAAATATGAAACATAAATGTTGTAGGGAAACCTCCCTTCTATATTTTGACCACGAAGGCTTCTGAATTGGACTTTGATGTAAACTATAAAGTTTTAGATCCATGAGTCATCTTTCTAATGCAACTTGAATCACTAAAATTGGACATTGGATACGAACGTTATGTCTAAAATACGAAGACTGCACAAATCCAACCACTACTAATGCACCATTCGGAAATTAAGCCTGAAATCAATCAAGACAACCCATGCATGTCCAAAACCCATTCCATTCTTACCTTAGACATAATAAAGCCTTCATATAAAGTCTCATGCATGGAACAAACTCCAGAACACAAGGAATCTTCCAAATCCAATAAAATGGCACAAATACACTAATCTGACCAAGCCATGCAATCAGCAACAACTTCAAGTTAACTTGGCCCAACAAACAGAGATCAATCTGGATCACATCATTAATATTACGAACCACATTACATCGAACCCTAGGAAACCCGAAACCATTGCACATGCCCCCAAGAACTTTGATCTTTGATTTTGTAAGGACAAAATCCCTTCCAAGATCAGCAAGAAACTCGTTCCATTAAACCACAAGTGTATCTTAAAGAGACCCCGCCGGCTAGTTGGATGCCACAAAGAGAGCCACCTCTTTGATAAGTCTTGTTTCTAAGTACACGTAAGAGAATATTACCCATCTCTTAAAGAAATGGTCTAAGCCAAATAATTTTATTCATTTCAATAAGTCATCAATCTCTCAATTATAAAATGACACCAATATGACATTTAAATAGAACAAAATAAAGTATCCTAATATAATTGAACTACTGAAGTCTTATTCTAACCTAATAAAAGCCCTAAGCCTAATTAAACTTTCTAAACAAAGCCCAATTAGAAGAATTTCGAAAAATGACATGTAATTACATTAAAATGAAGCTCATTACATAAGTAAGGCTTTTTATAAATGAATATTAACTAATTAATACAAAGCCCAATTAGATCAGACCATGTGTCACTCGAAATAACAACAAAGCCTTGAATTGTGCTAATTTGAAGATGCTGAAGAAGCCCAATATGGATCATATCATTCCCTCTCTCTTTAAGATGATTCGTCCTCGAATCATGACCATTGCAAATCTAAAATGATATAAAAAAAAAGTGAATTAGCACAAATCCTCCATTTGGCCTCATTCCACTGCATTGAAGAGTTTAATGTGCAGTCAATCATCAACCCCCTAATTATCAACTTGTCCACTAAGAACCTTTATGCAACCAAATCAAATTAAACAAAAAAAATATGATTTTTTCTTATATGATTTTTTTTTTTAGGAACACATCTTAAATAAACAACCCACTTAATCACATCCCCATTTCGGCCACCCTAATTTAGGAAGGTAGGGAGTCGAATCTAACTTGATATAAGATAATCAAATCTGACGGGATAAAATAAAAAGAACAAATCTGACAGATTAAGGAAAGAAAATAAAATCTGACGGAATTAAGAAAAAATTAAAATCAGGCGGAATTAAGGAAAGAAAATAAAATATGACGGGATTAAGGAAAGAAAATAAAAATCGGACGGGATTAAAGAAAGAAAATAAAAAATAATCAAGATAAAGGAAAGAAAATAAAATCTGACGGAATTAACGAAAGAAAATAAAATCTGACGGAATTAAGGAAATAAAATAAATTCTGGCGAGATTAAAGTATAGAAAATCAAATCGGAAGGGATTAAGGAAAGAAAATAAAAATATGGTGGGATTAAGGAAAGAAAATAAAATTCGGCGGGATTAAGGAAAGAAAATAAAAATCTAGCAGGATTAAGGAAAGAAAATAAAAATCGGACGGGATTAAAGAAATAAAATAAAATCTGGAGGGATTAAAGAAAGAAAATAAAAAATCTTTATGCTATTATGGAAATGAAATTGACTCTGTTATGGGAAATAAATCTGACTTGTTATAGAAACGCAATTAACTCTATTATGGATCGAAATCAACTCTATTATAGAAATGATAAATCTGACTCTATTATGGGAATGAATATTGCATGTTAAGGAAACGTAATCGGCTTGATATTATTTTTTTTTTCGTTTTTTTATTATTTTAGAGAACTTATTATTCAGAAAATTAAACAAGACTAACAAGATTTTCAACCCTAAATCGTTAGTACATTAAGGTAGAAAGATCTGGTTATTCTTTGACTCAAGAAAAATTGAAAACAAGGATAGAAAAACTTGATCTCGAAACCCTGAGCTCTGATAATAAATGATACGAACCCCGTTAGGCCGAACCCTAGGAAACTTGAAACCATTGCACATGCCCCCAAGAACTTTGATCTTTGATTTTGTAAAGACAAAATCCCTTCCAAGATCAGCAAGTAACCCTAAGAAAACTCGTTCCTTGAAACCACAAGTGTATCTCGAAGAGACCTCGCCGGCTAGTTGGACGCCACAAAGAGAGCTACATCTCTGATAAGTCTTGTTTCTAGGTACACGTAAGAGAATATTACTCATCTCTTAAAAAAATGGTCTAAGCCAAATAATTTTATTCATTTCAGTAATTCATCATTCTCTCTATTATAAAATGACGCCAATTTGACCTTTAAATAGAAGAAAATAAAGTATCCTAATGCAATTGAAGTACTCAAGTCTTATTATAACCTAATAAAAGCCCTAAGGCTAATTAAACTATCTAAACAAAGCCTAATTAGAAGAATTTTAAAAATTACATGTAATTACATTAAAATGAAGTTCATTACACAAATTAGGCTTTTTACAGATATTAACTAATTAATACAAAGCCCAATTAGATCAGACCATGTGTCACTCGAAATAAGCCCAACAAAGCCTTGAATTGTGACATTTTGAAGATGTTAAAGAAGCCCAATATGGATCGTATCATTCCCTCTCTCTTCAAGATGATTCGTCCTCGAATAATGACCATTGCAAATCTAAAATGATATAAAACATTAAAAAAAAAAGTTAATTAGCACAAATCCTCCATTTGGCCTCATTCCATCGCCTTGAAGAGTTTAATGTGCAGCCAATCATCAAACCCCCAATTATCAACTTGTCCACTAAGAACCCTTATGAAACCAAACCAAATTCAACAAAAAAAATGTTATTTTTTTTCTTTTATTCCTTTTTTTAGGAACACATCTTAAACAAGCAACCTACTAAATCACATCCCCATTTTGGCCACCCTAATTTAGGAAGGTAGGGAGTCGAATCTAACCTGATATAAGATAATCAAATCTGACGGGATAAAAAAAGAAACAAATCTGAAGGGATTAAGAAAGAAAATAAAATCGGATGGAATTAAGGAAATAAAATAAAATCTGACGGGATTAAAGGAAAGAAAATCAAATCGGGAGGGATTAAGGAAATAAAATAAAAATATGGTGGGATTAAGGAAAGAAAATAAAATTCGGCGGGATTAATGAAAGAAAATAAAAAAGAAGGGATTAATGAAAGAAAATAAAAAAGAAAAACTAGCATGATTAAGGAAAGAAAATAAAATATGACGAAATTAAGGAAAGAAAATAAAATTTGGTGAAATTAAGGACAGAAAATAAAATATGGCGAGATTAAAGGAAAGAAAATCAAATCGGGAGGGATTAAGGAAAGAAAATAAAAATATGACAGAATTAAGGAAAGAAAATAAAATCCGACGGGATTAAGGAAAGAAAATAAAAATGTAGCTGGATTAAGGAAAGAAAATAAAAATCTGACGGGATTAAAGAAATAAAATAAAATCTGGAGGGATTAAAGAAAGAAAATAAAAAATCTTTATGCTATTATGGAAATGAAATTGATTCTGTTATGGGAAATAAATCTGACTTATTATAGAAGCGCAATTAACTCTATTATGGATCAAAATCAACTCTATTATAGAAATGATAAATCTAACTCTATTATGGGAATTAAAATTTCGTATTAAGGAAATGTAATCGGCTTGATATTATTTATTATGTTTTTCGTTTTTTATTTTATTTTTTAGAGAACTTACTATTCAGAAACTTAAACACGACTAACAAGATTTTCAACGGTAATTCATTAGTGCATTATGGTAGAAAGATCTGGTTATTCTTTGACTCAAGAAAATCTAAAAACAATGATAGAAAAACCTGATCTCCGAACCCTGAGCTATGATAATAAATGATACAAACTCCGCTAGGCCGAACCCTAGGAAACCTGAAACCATTGCACATGCCCCTAAGAACTTTGATCTTTGATTTTGTAAGTACAAAATCAAAGATCAACAAACAACCCCAAGAAAACTCGTTCCTTGAAACCACAAGTGTATCTCGAAGAGACCTCACCGGCTAGTTGGATGCCACAAAGAAAGTCACCTTTTTGATAAGTCTTGTTCCTAAGAACACGTAAGAGAATATTACTCATCTCTTAAAGAAATGGCATGAGCCAAATAATTTTATTCATTTCAATAATTCATCATTCTCTTTATTATAAAATGATGCCAATATGACCTTTAAATAAAAAAAAATAAAGTATCCTAATACAATTGAACTACTCAAGTCTTATTCTAACCTAATAAAAGCCCTAAGGCTAATTAAACTATCTAAATAAAACCCAATTAGAAGAATTTCAAGAAATGACATGTAATTACATTAAAATGAAGCTCATTACACAAATTAGGGTTTTTACAAATGAATATTAACTAATTGATACAAAGCCCAATTAGATGAGACCATGTGTCACCCGAAATAAACCCAACAAAGTCTTGAATTGTGCCAATTTGAAGATGCTGAAGAAACCCAATATGGATCATATTATCTGGTCTATGCATTATTTGCCTAATTGGGTGGTCGTTATATACCCTGACAGGGTGAGCTTGGAAGTATAGACACAACTTCCTTGCTGTACTAACAAAGGACAAAACCATAAGTTCGTGGACCAAGTATCGAGTTTCCACATCTATCAAGGCTGTAGTATACCGACCTCTCTATTTTTGTCTATTTCTAGTATTAATATTGAGCGTATAGCACACTCAAAAAAAACTAAGTATAAAAATAACATCTCACTCGGAATTGGCTTAACTAGAAGTATGGGCGAGTCAAAAATACTTTAAACTATTTGAAAGCATCCTCTCACTCTCTTGTCCAGTTAACTTCCTCATTTGCCTTCTTGATCAGCTGGAAGAAGACATGACACTCGTTGGTGGCCCTGAAGATGAACCGGTTGAGTATCGCCACTCGACCAGCCAAGCTCTGCACCTCCTACACTATCCTCAGATGTTTCAGATCTAG
This sequence comes from Zanthoxylum bungeanum, assembly GCA_019454045.1. Taxonomy (NCBI): domain Eukaryota; kingdom Viridiplantae; phylum Streptophyta; class Magnoliopsida; order Sapindales; family Rutaceae; genus Zanthoxylum; species Zanthoxylum bungeanum. The sequence continues at coordinate 12,717 of SKCR01050699.1, forward strand.
CATTGTTATGATTTTTTGAGGGTTTGCCTCGATTCCTCTTGCACTGATCATATACCCCAAAAACGTTTCCCGATGACACTCCAAAGGCACATTTTTCTAGGTTCAGCCTCATATTGTACTTCCTTAAGAGTTCAAATATTCCTCTGAGATCCACTAGATGGTCCTCGGGATTTATAGTCATCGTGATCATATCGTCGAAATAGACCTGCATTATCTTGTTAATGAGTGGCTTGAAGACCCTAATCACCAGTCTCTGATATGTAGCCCATGTATTTTTTAGTCAAAAGGGCATCATCTTGTAACAATACAACCTCGGTTGGTGATTAATGATGGTTTTTCCTCATCCTCAATATGCATCCTGATCTGATTGTATCCCGAGAAGGCGTCTATAAAGCTGAGCAACCCATGGTAGGTCATTGAATCCACCAACTAGTCCACCTTCGGAAGTGGAAAGCTATCCTTCAAGCAAGCGTTGTTCAAATCGGAGAAATATACACACATCCTCCACTTTCCACTGGCCTTTTTCACCAAGACCATATTTGATACCCACTCTGGGTACTTAACTTCTCCGATAAACTCAGCCTTCATCAATTTTTCTACCTTTTCATTGATAGCCTTGTACAACTCTTAGTTGAAAATCCTTCTCTTCCGCTTCACCGGCTTATGAGGATGATCTATAGTCATGCGGTGACTGATGACCCGAGGATCAATCCCGGGCATGTCCTCGTGGCTACATGCAAAAATATCTGCATACTCCTCTAGAAAACCCAACAATCACTTTTTTAGACTTGATTCCAGCCCGACCCCCGACCTTAGCCACCTTCATAGGGCCAAAAAGCTACACGGGCTCCAATTCCTCCCATGCCCTTGTTGTGTGGGGTCGTCGAGTCGGGGATTAGCTGACTTTACTTCTGTCGCTTCCTCATCTCTTTCTTCCTTTTCACACTCACTTCTTCAACGCATAAGATTTCTTTAGAAAAGGCTGTAAAATAATTTCTTGCCAGCTTTTGGCATCCACAAACTACCCCAACTCATTCTCTAGTGGGGAACTTCACCTTCAAGTAGTAGCTTGACATGGCTGCCCTCGACTTCATCATGAAGGGCCGCCCCAAAAAAATCTAATAGCTACTTAAACAATCTACTACTATGAAATCCAACATAATAATCCATGTATGGGGCTATCCTAATGGTCATTGTTAGCTACACCCGACCCAATGGAACAACAGTTGCTCCTCAAAACCCAATAGTAGACTCGCGGCCTGAAGTAGGGTGGTGAACTCCACACCCAATCTATCTAAGGCTTCCTTAGATATAATGTCTACTACACTCCCTAGGTCCACAAACATCCTATCCACCTCTGATCCACAAACATTAGCTTTGACTATCAAGGCATCTTTGTGAGGGTAGCTCACTCCTTGGGCATCCTCTTCGGTGAACTTTAAATGCACTGATTTGGCTTTTTGAATCCTCTTGACTCTTTCCACCGTCAATACGTCGGAGCCATCGATCCGACAGTAATTCTTCTTTGCCCGGTTTGAATCTCCAACTAACGTATTTCACCTGAATATAGTGAACATAGGCATTTGCTCCCTTCCCTACCTGATTCTCATAACCTCATGATCAATCCAATCCTTTAGGTCGCCATTCCTCACCAGGTCATCCACTAGGTCCTGCAAGTCCATGCATATGTCGATGGCATGGGCCATTACATTGTGGAAGACACAATAAGCCTTGTGATCCCTATTCTCAACCGGTAAAATCCTTGGATCGGGCTCAGTCAACAGTCCCTTATCTTGGATCTCCCAAGCCATCTATGCCAATGGTCTGTTGAGGACAGTGTACATCATCCCCCAAATAACATGAGCGATCTTGACTGGGAGCCTCCTTTCAAGTGCTGAGTTACCCTAAGTAATTGGCGTAAACTGCATTGACCTCGAGACCGATCTTCTCTGACCTTCACCAGTATCACGTCGATTCTCCTCTCTTGGTGTCTTCATTACCCATAAAGTGCCCCCTTGGGCTATCTTCTCCTTTTCCTCTATTAAAATAAACTTCCTCGCTTGCTCCAAAGCTGCGGCATAGTCGGGCACCTCTTTGATCCATAGGTGATACCAAAACTTCCTGATAAGTACGGTTTATACCCACTTATTATGACATTCTTAGCTTAATTTTTGTTATGTTTCGAGTCATTTAATATATTGTTAGTTTATTTTATGTCGTATTTGTAGGAAGTATTAAAACATCAATAATGGAGTAAATACTAGTGTTTTGGCAATTTTCGGAAGCATCAGACGCACATGGGAGCACAAAACAAGAGACGCGAGCACAAGTGGAATCATTGCACTGGCTCCGTGGCCCAATCACTAGGCGTCGCGGCGCCTTGAAGATCCAGCAGGTCCCAGCCACACACTGTGAGTCTAACTTAGATAATTCATTCAAGAACTTAGATTTGAGTCGTAATTGCGTACTTTGAAGGTTCTATAATTTCATTTATAAGCTTTCTTTGAGGATAATATTATGCATAACTATCAAGACTATTTTTTTTTGCTATTATTATAATTTTGCATGATTGCATGTGTGTGAAAGACGTTTGTGGGTGTCGTCGCTATAAGCCCTCACGAGACTACAACTCGTTCACTAGGGCCGCCTAAGGGTTTAAAGACTTGTTGCATATGCTAAATGCAATCGTAATCCCTACGAAAGTGGCTTAGTTAATTTAGTTATTTTTATTTGTTATTTATATTGAGTTTTTATTTTGTCTTTTGCTCGGGACTAGCAAAATCTTAAGTTTGGGGGTGTTTGATAATTGCTGTTTATACCCACTTATTATGGCATTCTTAGCTTAATTTTTGTTATGTTTCGAGTCATTTAATGTATTGTTAGTTTCTTTTATGTCTTATTTGTCTGAAGTATTAAAACATCAATAATGGAGTAAATACGAGTGTTTTGGGAATTTTTTGTAGCATCGGACGGGCATGGGAGCACAGAACAATAGACACGAGCACAAGTGGAATCATTACACTGGCGCCGTGGCGCCAATCACCAAGCATCGCGGTGCCTTCAAGATCCAGCACGTCCCATCCAAAAGGCTGAGACTTTGGCGCTGCGGCGCCCAAGTCCTGGCGCCGCAACGCTTTCAAGCAGAACCACGCCCATACAAACTTCCGAGAGAAGGGCGCCGCGGTGCAAATTGTCCAGCCGCTGCGGCGCTGTGGGAAGAAAAAAAGACGCGCGTTCCATAATGTAATTTTTAGGGTTTTTTAAGATACCCAATGACTCCAGGGCTCCACTATAAATACATTAGTTCATCCAAGACTCAAAAAAGGGAGGCTAATACACAACACATTAGAGATCCAATGAGGAATATTGAAGAACAAAAAGAGGAGACGAAGACAGTGACGTCCGAAAAGGAAGAGATTCAATTCGAGTTTTATCTTCTTGTTTCTTTCTTAGAACACTAATGATTTCCATTAGATTCATGACCATATTTTTTATTGTTTTTATCCTTAGTCATGAACTAAACTCCTTAATTTTGGAAAATGATGTAACTAATGTTTGAACCTTTGTTGTAATTGTTAATTTTGTTATGAAGTTTTATTCAGTTTATTTGTATTCTCTTGAGTTTAATGCCTTATGTTTGCTGGCCACAAATATGATGATATATGTTTAGAATCTATCACTCGAGAGAGGAGATTTTGAATAGATCTAGAGAATATAACCTAGGAATTTTATAGTGTTCGAGAGAATATATAAGTTCATTTGTCGTTAATATAGAATCACAAAGCGTAATGAGTTGTTAACTACTAGATTTTTATAGAGATATTGAAGTCTATAGTTGATGATATTTTCACTGATGCTCGAGAGAGAGAGTGGATATTTTTGGAATCTTGACTTATAAACAATATAACTGAACAAGGATTAATTGGCATGAAAAATACATAGGCGACAGCTAGGTGAAATCAGGATCTAGAATCTCTATCGTATTAGTCTCTCCTATATAATTATTTTTATATTTATTTATTATGATCTTTATTATTTGTTATCTAAACAAAGTTAAGATTATCAATTGTAGTACTTAGTGCGAGCTGTATGTTCGACACTCTAAACTCATTTATACTAAAACTTGACACCGTACACTTATGGTACGATATAAAATATCATAACACTTCCCAACCTTCAAAGCTCATTTAAAGCTCTCCAATGCCTCTAGGGACTTATACGCCCCGACGTTCAATACCAACATGTGGTATTTGTCGATGAAACTCTTCAGCAGCTCGTCATCCCTTTAATTCATCATCCTTAATGACCCAATATTCTTCCTGGGTGTGCATGCTCTTTTAAAACGACGCACAAATAACTTTCTCAATTGTGAAAAACTTCCAATGCTCTCCGGGGTTAGGTTTCTAAACCACAAGCTAGCCAACCCCCAAGGTTAGAGGGAACACCTTGCAAACTGCCTCTCTAACCACACATTGGATTTCCATAAGCAGAGTAAATTTTTCAATATGGGATCTAGAGTCTGTGTTACCCTTGTAGATGTCCATTGCGGGCATGGTGAATCTCCATGGGAATTCCGTCACCAGAACCTCTTTAATAAAAGGGAAATGCAGCCTCCGTATCTCGATCACCCCGAACACCACCTTGTGTGCTGTCTTACCATTTCTTCATCTCTCTCTGAAACCATTATCTCATCTGGCTTTTGGTATTCTCTTCCCCTTGACCAATGGATTCTTCATACTCGCCTCCCCGGGCGTGGCATCTTCACTCATGGCAGCTTTACGCCCCCATTTTGGATATTGCCTTAACTCGCTTTCCTTAAAATACATACTGTTACCAGAAGACTCTAGGTACTGCCTACCCTCTTCCTCCTCCTATCGTTCCTCCGCGAGTGTGGTGTCAACCACAACCACTGACCTTACTTTGCGAGCATTCATTCTCCCCGTTTCTTGATCATCTTCCTCACTAGCTACCCTGTTTCCATTAGCAATGACTTCCCTCTTACTAGGTCGTCCTTGATCTTGCTCCTCTGTCCTCTTCTCCAACTTCTCGATTTTCTCAATCATGGCTTTCATAAAGGTTTGCGTTACCTCTTTTTCCTTTCGTGCATTCTCACTTTCCAAATGCAGATTTCCTTCCATCTTTTCCATCCATTCTGCCTTCGAAGACTCGAAAGCTCTATAGTTATTGTCTTCTGCCATCATTTTAGTGTGTTTATTGCTTCTTATATTGGCCCTCATAGACGGCGCAACCTGTTGAAGGCTGTTTTTCACTACAGGGGCAATTTTGGAAACCTACTCCTCGAGTTAACCTTATTCAAGTAGCGAATCTTTTTGGTTAGTAGGGAACCCAAAACAAACTTGGCAAGCAAATAAGTTAATCACAGGGATTTAAGTGGTTTAGAAGAAAGTGGATCAAACCTACGTCCATGAGAGAAATAGGGTATGTGTTTGTATAACTTATGTGGTCAGAAAATGATAAGGTTTATAAATCAATCAGGGGTCGGGTACCGACCAACTCTCTCTCTGTCCCTAAGCTTTCAGAGTTTTTTTACAAGTAGTGAAGTATCCAAGTTTTTAACCCCTGAAGTTATGGTTTCAACCCCTTTATATAGGCATCAAAATCTACTATTCCACCAACCCATGACGTTAGTTTATGTCACTCTATCATCATCACCCATGCTCCTTTTCCCAAATCACTCTGCTCTGGCCTCTGACTCATCCACCTTCTGTCAGCAAAAGCCCAACATTCCAACCTTTTGTCCACTACTACACGTTCTGTCGACTTGACAACCGGTGGTTCAACTACTCCGCTTCACAAAACCCTCCTCAATGGGAGGTCGTTGACTTACTCATGTCCCATTAGCCTTCTAGAAGCCCAAACTTTCAAGTAGAGCATACATCATAAGTCTGTAAATGCAGGATATTGTGATCTCAACCCATCTCCTCGGGTTGGCTTAGCGATGTGGATGACTGGTCAAATCTCTCTTCGACTAGGTCGGATCAGCAAGTTCGAACTACCTCGGGTCAGCTTCTGAAAACGCTCAAATGCCATCGAATCTAGTGCCTTTTTAGATCGGGTCGGTAATCCCCACTTCACTTCATCAGCCGGTACTGTCCCTCGGTAATACCCTCTCGTTCAATAGGCTCGGGTTCCTCTTCATTCTCTTTTGGTCAAATTTAAACCCCCAAACTACCATTCCTCGGTATTCAAATTTTCTCGGGGTAAAAAACCACCATCAACATAATATATTGCGCTAAAGGTCCAATAGCACAATAATTGAGTTACTATAGTGTAATAAAAGGTCCATTATAGCATTAATAATTGAGTATTACTCTACGATTATAAAAGCGTCCGAAAACAATTAATTGTTTGAGAAGTTTCGAGCACAAGTAGCACCATGTCTAAATCAAGGTAAGAAAATCTCTCTCAAAACATTTCTGAATCCATTATGTTAAGCGCATAACATATGATTTCTGATATACCCAAGAATCATAATTGGGTCAGAATTAGAGAATATCCTGCAAATTATAAACCTATATATGTTGAATTTCTTGATCAGGTTACAGGGAAAGGTAGCAATTATAACTGGAGCAGCCAGTGGCATAGGTGAGGCCACTGCAAAGCTTTTTGCAGAACACGGAGCCTTTGTTATTATCGCAGATATTAAAGATGAATTGGGACACCAAGTTGCTGCTTCAATAGGCCCTGAAAAAGCAAGCTATCGACATTGTGACGTGAGGGATGAAAAGCAAGTTGAAGAAACAGTGGCCTTCGCAATAGAGAAATATGGCACGCTCAATATCATGTACAGTAACGCTGGAATTGCAGGTCCATTAGGAAGTATCCTAGATTTGGACATGGCTCAATACGACAAAGCCATCGCTACAAATCTAACCGGTTCGGTTATAGCCGTCAAGCATGCAGCTAGAGTCATGGTGGCTAATAACACACGCGGCTCAATCATTTGCACTACAAGCACTGCATCGACACTTGGTGGCAGTGGGCCTCATGCATATACGGTATCTAAGCATGGTCTCTTAGGTCTTGTTCGATCTGCTGCGAGTGAACTTGGGAAGTATGGGATTAGGGTCAATTGTGTGTCTCCTTTTGGAGTCGACACACCCATTTCAGCCGGCACCATCAAAGATGTAGAAGGTTTCGTTTGTAAGGTGGCCAATTTAAAAGGAATTGTGCTGAAAGCTAAACATATTGCAGAGGCTGCTCTTTTTCTTGCTTCTGATGAATCAGCTTATATAAGTGGTCATGAATTGACCGTTGACGGTGGGTTTACGGTTGTTACCGACGTTATGTCGAAGTTAGAAATAAATTAATGTAACTGTTCAGTAAACGGTTTAATAAAAAGGAGACATATCTGTAGCCTTACCCTGAAAATGGAGACGATTTCCTTACCTAAACTATTTTTTATTTTATTTTTTATGCATATCTTATTCTTCATTGGAGAATATTTTTTGTACAAAGAATAATTGCTGATGAAGAAGCTATATGGAGTTTGAGAGAGAATTTTTTGAGTTATAGCTTCACAATAATTAGCTCCTTTAGTTATCAACCTTCTAAATACCAAATCCATCATGATAAAATTGATGCCTTCACAATGCAGCAAAAGGGTAAGGGTTAAACTACTCATAGAAGACGTATAAATAATAAAACTATAACCAAGAAACCAAATGAATAAATAAGCTGCCCAAGAGGGTTAATTATATTCAACTTGTCATATCAGTTTAAATCTTGAAAACAGTAAAAGGATTTATCTTGAAAACAGTAAAAGGATTTATCAACTTGTTATCTTTAAATAAACCAAAAAATAAATAAAATACAAATTAAACAATATATTCTTAAAATTACTAAACTTTGCTTTCAACGTTTGAGGCCATCAAAAAAAACGTTGAGGCCAATAATTCCAGCCCTTCCAGGTAATGTGGGTCTCAAGCCGAGTCAACCATATTTGTCATTTTCGAAGGTTGCTGGAGAGAGTAGATGTAATGGAAGAGAAATTTCGGGCACTTGATGACCTTGAAAGAAACTTAAAAAATGGCCTATTTTCTCTCCTACCCAGTATATATTAGAAATAAGTAATGATATTTATAGAAAATAATAATTAAAATTACGTAGTTTTGATTTGTTTTTCATAAAAAAATTTCTTAACAACTAAAATTATGTAGTTTTATAAGATATTTTATCATAATTTTGCACAAATATCACTTTTTATAAGATATCATAGAATATGTGAGTGCTGACTTTTCCATCACACTCATTAATTACTAATGGATTGCTCGGGGATATAAATATGGATCTAGATTCGGTGTTGATGTGGTAGCTATTAGATAAAAATTTATAAGTAATTAACTTTTAACAAGATTAATATAAAAAAAGATGAATATTGAATCTAAATTCTAAAAATTAAGAATTTGTTCTTATAATTCTATTTGTTAGTTCCATTTTATTGGCAATGTCCGTTACAAAACAAGTTCAATTGAGTTGTAATAAGTCTTGTAGTATTTGGTGCAATTGGACTGGTTTTTGGCAGAGCTGGAGCAATTTCGTTAGTGGCGCGTTCGTTTCAGCGTTTGAACGTGTGGCGTTAGTGGCACGTTCTCCAGTGGGTTCGAACGAAACATTTCAGAGAGCAAACGTTCGAGTTACGTTCAATCAGACATTCGAACGAAACATTCCAGAGAGCTCGCATTCGTGGTGCGTTCGAGAGGCATTCGAACTAGCCTTTCCAGTAGGCGCGCGTTCGTGGTGCGCTCGAGTAACCGTTCGAACGCGACTTCGATATGGACGTATTTTTGTGCCTTTTCACTTTGAAAAAACCCTAGTTTTACACCCTACCTATAAATATAACCAGTAGCCACCATCCCCAATGGTTGAAACACAAATTCTTTGAGCCAAAATCCCTCAAAGATTTCAACCTCTTTTGATTCCACCATTGAAGACTTCTTCATCTTCTTGTCTTCTTTGTTAATGGTGAGAATCTCTCTTTGATAAACCTTCAACACAACCTAACCCAAAATTCCCAATCCTTCAGAGTTCTCAAGGAGGAAGATTGGTAGTCGGAGATCCGGCGTGCGTAAGGATTTGATTCACTCAGAGACTTCAGAGGTTCTGAAGAAAACAATGGTGTGCGGGCTTAGGAGTTCCTTGGGTTCTTACAGTCCAGAGGTACTTGAGTCGGTGAAGTTGTCACCATATGTCTTGACTATCGCTGTAAGTTTTTCTCTATATAGTAGATTGGGCTGGTAGCTAAGATATCCGGAGTGGTTTTTGTACTCGCACGAGTTTTCCAATTCGTCACCAAAATTATTGTGTTCATTTTGTGTGATTGATTTAATTTTCCGTAAACTATTTTAATTATTGGACATTGTGGTTGCTTGCTAGAATTCCATAGATTCAATAATTAGGACTTGTCTTGATTATTGTGTTTTATTCTGCATAGGGTCAGAACTTAGGTTAATTACGAACTTTCAATTGGTATCAGAGCCTGATCTCGTTCCTTGACCTATTAGATATGGATCATAGTCAACCTTTAAATTGTCCGCCATTTTTTGGTGGCACATAATATTTACATTGGAAGGTTCGCATGAGAGCGTTCCTTAAGTCCTTAGATGAGAGGGTCTAGATGACAGTAGAGTACGGTGTAAACCTCTCATTATTATAGTTGATGAGGTCTCTTCCCCTAAAGATAAACTGACCTGGACCAAGGACGAATTTGATGCTAGCAATAGAAACAACAAGACTGTTAATGCCATACATGGTGCTGTATGTTCTGTTGAATTTAGGAGAATCTCCATTTGTGAAATAGCCAAGGATGATTGGGACGTCCTGCAGACTGTGCATGAGGGCACACTGTCTGTTAAAAATAATAGACTCCAGGATTTAGCCACTAGTTTTGAGGTCGCCCATATGAAAGATGATGAGACCTTTGATGAGTTCTATGCTGATATTAACGATGTCGTTAAATCTAGCTTTAATCTAGGTAAGACTATCCCTACCAGTAGGATAGTTAAGAAAATCCTTAAATCCCTGCCTGAGAAGTTCCTACCGAAGATTACCGCCATCGAGGAAAATAATGACCCCGATCAGCTTAAATTAGATGACCTTGTAGGAAAACTGCAGGTGTATGAGAAGAAACGTCCTGGTTATAAAAAGCCAAAAACTATAGCGATGAAGATCGCGAAGGAAGTTGCTCATGATCCGTCTAGTGATGATGATAATACCCTCGCAGATCGTGAGTTGGCCTTATTTGCAAAGAAGTTTAAGAAATTTCTTAAACTTAATAATATTGGCCATAGCAGTAGTAGGGATATGGAAGATGAACCTAGAGAGAGTAGGCATAGCAAGAGAGAGTCCAGAGAGGATATGGGTAGTAGACCTCATGGTGTCCAGTGCCATGAATGTGAAGACTATGAGCATATTCGATCTGAGTGCCCTACCTACGTTAAGGCTAAAGGTAAGCAAGCCATGGCAGCCTCTCTTAGTGATTCAGAAGGTGGGCATACTTCTGATGAGTCTCATAATAATAAGAGTAATTTTATGGCCTTTACTGCTAGTGTGTCTGCTGAGAGAGAGAATGAAATTAATGATGCTGATTCAGAAGTCTATCTCGATGAGTCTATAGATGAGGAAAGTCTTCAGGTAGCTTATATGGAACTGTTTAATGAGAGTTTAGCTATTAAGAAGACTAACATAGAGGTCAATAAGAGGCTGAAACTGGTTGAGCTAGAAAAGAATGAAGCTCAAGCCAAATTTAAGCAAAGCCTATTGATGGTTGATGACCTGGAGGAGAGAAACAGAGACCTAGTTGATAGGGTCCACACTTTAGAGGCCGATCTTGAAGATGCTAGAACCCAGTTGTCTGCGTTTTCCAATGGGAATAAGAAATTAGACCGCATGCTAGGAATTAATGTTGAGCCTAATTGCAATAAGGCTTCATCGTCTAGAGCTGTGCCTAACCCTCCTAAACATGACTTAGGCAAGAAGCTTATTGAGTGCCGTCATGTTATTCCTCCATTTGTTCCTCGTCCCGTTCCACAACCTCGTTCTCATCCGAGGTTTGTGCCTGTGTGCCATCACTGTAGCAAGGCAAGATACATTATGCCTAAGTGCTTCATGTTGCACAATCATACAAAGAGGCCTAAGAATGTGTCACCTAGATTTGCTTCTTCAAATCTAGTTTCTCAAGTTTCTGTACTAACCAAACAAGCTCAATTCCTTAGTGAGAAACTTGTTATGTTGACTAGGAAATCTCAAGTGGAAGAGATTCCTAAGAAAATTTGGGTGAGGAAGTAAAATATCTTCCCAACTACTTCTGAATGTCTTGATAGGCATGATGTGAGTGCACTTTGGTGTCAACCTTTATCCTATGTGGTTGGTATGAACGGTTCAGCTCTTCATCTGTCATCTGTGAAATGTCAGAATTTCCTCGTTCGACTCTTCATTTGTCATATGTGAAATACATGCTCCATATGTGTCAACCTGAGGATGTAAAGATGTGTATGATTGTAGGCCTTTATCCTCTGTGGTTGATATGAACGGTTCGGGTAGCTCTTCCTCAAACATCATTGCCATGCATGCTCCAAGTTTTTCATTTTGAGGATGCAAAGTTTTAACCTCACTTGTAGTTGGTACAGACAGCTCTGCTTCTTGATCCTCATCAGAGTCCGATGAATAATAAAAACCAAATCGAGATTCTTTTGGTTCGGGCTCCAAAACTGATACCTCAGATTCTTGATACTGCTCAGCCTCTTCCTCTGTTAAGGTGTCATTGTGAAATGCTTGGTACTCGAAGGCTTCGTCAGTTTCATCTGAAAATGCTCCTTGAAGTATGTAGCTCTGGTTTTCTATTAATTGTCTCGCTTGATCTGTTATTCTTTGTAAGGTTGCTACTTGGTCCTCTATTTGACTTTGAAATATTTCAGCCATTGTATCCAACTTTTCGTCTTGTTTCTTGATCAAATCTTTGAGCATGTAAATCACCCGATCTTCCTCTGATGGTTCTGGTTCTTGATGAAGATTGTAGGTTGATGGTGGATAAGATGGAGAATACAGGTTAGTGAAATATGCTAGTTCATCATACCCTGAATGATTCTGATAGTTCAGCCACCCTGAGAGGTATATGCATTGATCGCTCGGGTGGTTACCATCACATATCTCACATATCCCCATAGAGTTCTGAGATGGTTTGGCAAATGTTGTATTGATTGGTTCTGACATCCAATGATAAATTTTGTGCTGGACAACAGGTCTCAGAAAACCGGACTGTTGCTCCCTGATTTGGGGTGTATATTCTTCTAGTAAAGCTTGTAATCTTTCAATCGATGTTCCATTTTTCAACCACCTGAAAAGTAAAAGAAATAAATAAAAATTACAAATAAAAATAAAGAAAATTAGATACAAGTAAAGTATATAGCTTCAAAATTAATAACTCAAGAAAAATAAGTCCCCGACAACGGCGCCAAAAACTTGATCGTAGTGATCACACACGTTAACGCAAGCGCACGTATCGTTCAGGTAGTATAAAAATATCGATCCCACGAGAACTTAATTTCTAATGTTGTTACTAACTATTGATCCTATTTATTTACAGGTATCTAATTAAGGGAGAAGAGAATGGTTGCTTGATTGGTTGGTTGAATGTGGATTTGCTAAATAAATAAAATAAATAAAGACACAAAAGAAAATACTAAGGAAAATAAACAAAATACACAAACATCTAGGATTATGATTCCACACATTATTATTATAATGATGAATTGATTTTCTTATATATGTGTAATAAATCAGTTTACTAACCTGGAACACGAAGATATACAAAAGCCCATGTCGATAGTTAGATGCAAATACCCAAATAACCTAATTAAACATATGTATATGTTAACCAAATTACCTGAATTCATTAAGTTCAAGTTCCAATTATGGCTACCCCCGCCCGACAGGTATATGTCTATCCTGTAAGGAAATCTATTAAGGGTTATCTATCCTTAAGGGAGATCGTGAGCTATTGAATCTAAGGATGAAACCTAAAATCTCTTTTTCAAGTTCATTTTAAGTTTACCACTGACCGATGCGTAATCACACGCGTATAACGCAAACGCACGTATCGTTCAAGTAGTATAAAAAGTATCGATCCCACGAGGACTTAAAACCTTTTGTTATCAATTTATGAAGTTAAATCTTTACAAGTATCTAATGAATTGATTGCTTGATTGGGTGGTGACTTTAAAATTAAAACAAGTAAATAAAATTGCTTGAAAGTAGATTGAAGAAAATTCAAATTTATAAAACTATCCAGGGTTGTGAATCTTTCCAATATCTTTTTAAAAGATGAAGTGGTTATTTTACGTTTGTGTAATATATTGGTTTATTAACCTGAAACACGAAATTATGTAAAAGCCTCTTCCGTTGGTCAAATACAAATACCCAGTATAACCCAATTAATCATATTCCTATGTTAACCAAGTTATCTGAAATCATTAAGATTAAGTTCCAATTATGGCTACCCCCGCCCGACAGGTATATTTCTATCATGTAAGGAAATCTATTAAAGGGTTATCTATCCTCAAGGAAGATCGTGGGATATTGAGTCAAAGGTCTTTAACCTAAAATCTATTTTCCAAGTTCATTTTAAGTTTACCAGTTCAATTTTATTAATGGCCAGTTAATAAAAAGCATTAGGATTAAGGCTCAATAAATAAACCTTTATATTATCCAAACTGTAATTTAACCCCTTATAAACCGGTGATATTGGATTTCATCACAACCCTAGATAACTGGCTTAGTTACGATACATATTTAGGGGTAGTAAAAACTTAAATAAAAGAAAAGATATAAAGTAAATGCTGGAAATTAAATACTGAAAAGTAAATTGCTGAAAGTAAATTGCTGAAAAGTAAATGCCGAAAGTAAATTGTTGAAAAGTAAATAAAGTAAAAGTACAATATAAGAAAATGCTGAGGTTAAAGGATCCACTTTTATTACTTCTATTTTAGATATCTCCCTTAATATAATATATTAACTTTGCATGATAATTACCAACCAGCCATATAGGCGGTATCCAGATTAAGTCAAATTAATAATTAATTACCAACCGACCAATCAGGTAGTATCCAGTTTAGTGAGGTTAAAATCAATTTAAATAATTACCAACCGACCAATATGCAGTATGCTCGTTAAGTCGGGTTTTAACTAGTTTATATATTATAATTAAGGGAGATTAATCTAAATATTAGTAATAACAGTTTTACCTTTTACCCCAACAAGGGGGAGTTACCTCCTCATTACTGAAAAGTAAAAACTGAAAATTAAAGAAAGAAAAGTACTGTGCGTAAAAGTAAATTGCAGAAAGTAAAAACTGAAAAAGTAAAGAAAAGAAAGTGCGAAAGCTGTAAATAAACAAACAAGATACAATATTCTTAGTATTCTTAAGGAATTCCTTAGAAGAATGTATGAATTTACAAATGAAATGGTTTGGTATTTATAGGCAAAATTTTGCCTCCATCAAATCATCCACCAAAACCATTATTAATTGCTCCACTAATTGCTCCACCAAATCCATTATTAATTGCTCCACTAATTTCTCCACTAATTGCTATCATGTTTGGTGGTGATTTGATAATTTTATTATTTATTTATTAATTTATTTTTTGCTTTGAAAATGACTTTAATAATTACACATAACACACTTCCGGATGTTTCATCAATTTCGGTCATGAAATCTTCAGAATTCGAAATTATTTTATTCTTAAAAGTTGTCGATCATTGAGTCCTCTTTAATCGGGAACTTGAATCAGCTCAATCCGATATTGTAGTAAAACGTTATGCCCAAAATACGACAGATGCGTAAAATTGGAATTTCCAAAACTGCACTTTGTTAAAACGCCCTTTCAAGTTTCCAATCTCCAAAATTAATATGTCAAGTCCAATATTTGCCCTTATTTGACCCATATTTCATCCTAAATGATTTCATTGAGTCTCAATATTATTTTATTTGCAAAATAAACTAAAACACATCAAAACGTTCATCAAACCCGAGAAACTAAACAAAATATTAAGTAAAAGAGGTGGTAAATATTGATATATTTTCCGCTCATCACACCCCAAACCTTACATTTTGCTAGTCCTCAAGCAAAACAACAAAATAAAATACAAGAAATAATTAAAATTAAACTAAGCCACTTTCGTAGGGATCACGGTTGCATTTAGCATATGCAACAGGCCTTTAAACCCATAGGTGTCCCTAGTGGACGAGTTGTAGTCTCGTGAGGGTTTACAGCGACGATACCCACAAACGTATTATAAAAGTAAAAAGATAGTAAAACTAATGCACACAAAAACAAAAAGACAAGAGAAAAGAGAATAAAAAAGTTAGTGACTAAACGGGTGAAACTTCTTATCTAAGTCAATAATTGTTTTGTTTATTTCTAAATTATCGAATAAGTAAATTCTTCGATTATTTTTACCATTCTCCATATACACAGCCAACAAAATATTAATCAACCCATTTTGCCCACAATAGTCACAAGTGCAGTTGAAAAGAGAGTAATATTTTTGTCCTAAAGTTATATCAGAATTCACACATTTTTTTTAAGCAATGGAATAATTTTTTTTTTTGACTTTTTTGATTTTCTTGCATCTTCATTTTTTTTATTTATTTATATACAATATCTTCCATCTATGTAGCGAGTGTTGGGTCGGTGGCTCCCAAACCAGTTGGCTTTAGGGCACCATGTGTTAAGACACCCCTACAGACTTAATTACTCAGACTTCAGATATATATATTTTTGCAACATTTTATATCCATGTAGCGAGCTTTGGGCCAGTGACTCCCAAACCAGTTGGCTTTATGGCACTAGTGTTTTAAAACACCCTTACGGACTTAATAACTCGGATCTCAGATGTTTTTTTTTTGTTTTGTTTTTTTTACTCCATCGTTTTTTATAGATGCTTCCTCCAATTAAACTAGAGCACTAAATATTTCAAACTTTTCAATTACAGCTCATGTTTGTATGTTACCATGTATGGTGATAATACATGTCAACTGAGCATATGAAGATTCATTTTAGTCAGTTTTATGGAGAATTCACAAATTAAATATTTTAAAAGGAAATAAACAAAAATTAACTTCTTCCGAAATGAGTTGAGATATGTCTCAGGAATGAAAATTCCTTACACAGTTCTCTCACACCAATTTCACCTGATTAATCAAATAAAAACACAAAAATACAAAATATTTTTTTGGTTTTTTGTAAAATTTTTCAAATTTTTTTTGGCTTTTTCGAAAAATTTTGACTAAAAATAAGATACAATTTAACTATTCTCCTCCCCTAAACCTAAATGAGACATTGTCCCCAATGTCTTAAAGAGTAGAAGAGAGTTTAGAAAATCGTACCTGGTTATCTGAAATTCTACATCTAAATGAAAAGTTAAATGTTAAGATCCAGATTTATCCGACGCCTCTTACCACGATCATAATCGGACCAGTTTATCTTGGAAAGAATGGGGTCAATTTGAGGTTCAAATGCTAAGATTTGATCAATTAAATCTGGGGCAGTTCTAGCAGTAAAAATGAGTTCTTTTACATCCATTTCTCCGGGCATCATCAAGAAACACACAAATAAAATCATAAAATCCATCAACATTGTACAGTCCAAGCGGTTTCTGGTGTATGTTCAAGTTTGCCCAAGATAGTACTGTAAAAATTTCCTTCATCGTGCCCAAGCCTTCTGGCAAAGCAATAAAAGCATCAGCACGATTAATCATCTCTACCAGTCGTTCAGACATACCTGGCACGATTAGTTCCTCGCCGTTTGATGATCCAATAAGATTCGCCTCCGCCAAGGGTTTTGGGATGATTTCCAAGACTTGACTGCCTCCATCCTGTACAGCCTTTGAAACGATCCCCATTAGTCCAAGATTTCCACCGCCATATACTAAGTGTATATTCCTTGCAACAATGACTCGACCCAATTCCTGTGCCGCTGTTACGTATTATGGTTTAACACCAACACTGGTACCGCAAAACACACAGATGTTTTCAACCCGTCTTCTTGAAGTAGCTTCCATATTTATTTGGATGCCTTCAAAGGTGCAATGATGAGTTTAATTTATAACACCTGAAAAGGATGAGTAAAATAATAGCACTAGTACCTGTCAAATGACAATTATTAGTTAACAGTAAAATAAATCCTAATAGTCAAAAAGGTCTGGATCTTGTCGGAGAAAATAAAAGAAAACAACAAAACAAATTACAATTATTAGGAAAAGACAAAGAGATATAATATCTACAAATATTTACGGCTTAATTGACGTCTATATGTCAGGGACAAGCTTCCCATCCAATTTTCTTATAAATTTGCAAACAAGGTCTTTTTGAGTCAGATTCCCGAGACTTAACTGTTGTCTTTCTTTTTGAAATTGTGTATGTAATTTACGAAAGGCTATGTGAACATATCCACTGGGATGCGTCTCAAGAGTCGAAGATATATCATCTAAAGACTCCTTACTCAAGCCATCCCTAATGAATTTAATTTTTTCTTCGCGATTATCAGTCACCATTCCTAAAGAACGACAACGAGTATTGCAATTCCAGCGTGCACATTTGTAACAAACACCCATTTGCTTAGCTCTACGTTTCTTTGCATAGGTGCTTCTTCCAAAACCAGGCAGATGTGAAATAAAAGAGTCAGAAGACTCACCTGCCAATTGGACCCGTGCTTCAATTACCCAACGAATGTCATTAGGAACACCATGGATCATTAGTAATCTCATCCGTTCCAAGCGAGCTTTGTAAACTTTCATCAGAGATTTTTGAGGGAGAGAAGGAAATTGTTTGTGAAGATTTGCAAGAGCTTCTTCCATCGTGAAATGACTTTACCTGCAAAAATTAAACACACAAATTTTAAAACACACCAGATCACAATATATACACAATTGCATGGGTTGACTCCCTGCGAGCGCTAAGTTTAATGTCGTCAGCTAGACGTGACTTCTCAAATGTTAGGTTGGATATGAAAGTGTGACACTCTCTTTTTGTCGCTCAAATGATTCTCCCCAGTAGTGCTTGACACGCTAACTGTTACCTTGAATGTGTTGTTGGTGTTGGGATCCAGTAACTCAATAGCTCCATATGGTAAAACCTGAGTGATCACAAATGGACCTGACCACCTTCATTTCAACTTTCCAGGGAAAAGTTTCAACCTTAAGTTGTACAACAACATCTGCTGCCTTGGTTCCAACTGTCTGTGCACATGCCATTCTTGGTCTTTTATTTGTACAATCTGGCATTCTCATACTCCTCCAATTTGTTGAGTTGGTGAATTCGTTTCTCTCATGCAGCTTGTGAATCAAGATTCAACTTCTTCAGTGCCCAGTACGCCTTGTGTTCAAGCTCAACTGGTAGATGGTATGCTTTCCCAAACACCATACGATATGGGGACATACCAATGGGTGTCTTGTAAGCTGTTCGATAGGCCCATAATGCGTCATCCAATTTAGTTGACCAGTCCCTCCTTGTTGATCCAACGGTTCTCTCTAAGATTCTTTTGATTTCTCTTTTTGAAACTTCAACATGTCCATTTGATTGTGGATGATAAGTAGTGGCAACCTTGTGCGTAACTTCGTATTTGGATAGGAGTGTATCAAAGTATCTATTGCAGAAATGTGAGCCACCATCACTGATAATTGCCCGAGGTGTTCCGAATCGAGTGAAAATGTTCTTTTTCAGGAATTTGATCACCACTTTTGAATCATTGGATGGCAGTGCAATTGCTTCGACCCATTTGGAGACATAGTCTACAGCAACCTGGATGTACAGGTTTCTGAATGATGGAACAAAAGGTCCCATAAAATCAATACCCTACACATCAAATATCTCCACTTCCAAAATATTTTACAAAGGTCATTCATTTCTCCTGGAAATATTCCCCGTTCTCTGGCACCTGTCATATTGAAGAGTAAAAAGATAAACATCTTTAAAAAGAATGGGCTAGAACAAACTTGATTGTAGGACTTTGGCTGCAGTTTTGTTTTCGCTGAAGTGTCGGCCATATGGTGATGAATGACAGTGTTACAAAACACTGTTGACCTCCTCATATGGAACACAACGTCTCAATAATTGATCAGCACAATGTTTGAACAAGTACGGCTCATCCCAGACATAGTGCTTGACTTATTTGAGTAATTTCTTCCTTTGCTGAGTTGTCCATTCCAACAGCCATTTTCCTAATACAATGAAGTTGACATAGTCAGCATACCAAGGGACATCCTGCTGTTTCATGGAAAATAGTTGTTCATTTGGAAAAGTTTCTTTGATTGTCAGTTCTTTGCCAGCTGTTTCTCCATTCTCAAGCCTCGATAGATGATCTGCCACCTGATTCTCTGTCCCTTCCTGTCTCGAATTTCCATGTCAAATTCTTGCAGAAGAAGTATCCAACGGATTAATCTGGGTTTGACATCTTTCTTCGTGATCAATTATTTGATTGCTGAATGATCTGTGTAGACCACCACTTTGGGACCCAGCAGATAGGAGCAGAATTTTTCAAAAGCATACACAACTGCGAGCAACTCCTTTTCGGTGGTTGTGTAGTTGAGTTGAGCTTCTTTCAAAGTTATGTTGGAGTAGTAAATGGTGTGGAAAATCTTTGCTTTGCATTGTCCCAAAACTGCACCGACAGCAAAATCACTAGCATCACACATCACTTCAAATGGAAGAGTCAAGTCTGGTGCTACAATGATGGGGGCATAAATCAGCTTATGTTTTAAGATCTCAAAAGTTTCATGACATTCTTTGGTGAAGTTTTAAGGCACATCCTTCTCCAGAAGATTGCACAAAGGTTTAGCAATCTTGGAAAAGTCTTTGATAAATCTCATGTAAAAACCTGCATGTCCGAGAAAGCTCCGAATCCCTTTTACTGATGTCGACGGAGTTAGTTTTTCAATTGTTTCAATCTTTACTTTGTCTACCTCGATTCCCTTTTGTGAGATCTGGTGTCCAAGAACAATGCCTTCCTGCACCATGAAGTGGGATTTCTCCCAGTTGAGTACCAGGTTGGTATCTTCACATCTTTGTAACACATGTTCCAAATTTTGCAAGCAGTGGTCAAAAGAGTCTCCAAACACGGAAAAATCACCCATCAATACCTCCATACTCTGCTCCAGCATGTCTGAGAAGATGGCCATCATGCAACGCTGAAATATGGCGGGTGCATTACATAATCCAAATGGCATCCTGCGGAAAGCAAAAGTACCACATGGACATGTAAATGTGGTTTTCTCCTGATCTTCTGGGGCGATAGCAATCTGATTATGTTGGACAATTATGACCCATAGCGTCACTATTTGTACAGATCATGGTGTTGTTGTACAAATTAACTATGTGACAAAGGAAATTGCTTTTTTATCATTTGTGATTAGATCACAAGATGTATAAATGATGAGAGGTCTATATGATTAGTTCCGGATTGAGATGATATGAGACAGTATCAATCCACGATGGTTTAATCATTAAATATCCCTAGTCAGAGTATTATCGAGATCGGACATCGATAATGCGTAAAAGACTAGTATTACACTTGTGTGCGTTGTGAGGGCATAACGGCATAGTTCTCATATATTTGGGTATAGGATACTCATGCAAGTGTAATAGAAGGTTGTGTTTACCGATGGTCCGGGAAACAGCTTCGCTCTGGATAGACCCCTCGAAATTCCATTGGTAGTATGACTATGTGTATATGGAAGTCCGAATCATGGTAGGTGTATTTGGTCTTAACCTGAGACTTGCACCGCTAATACTTCGACAATCAATATACTTTAACAGGGTTCTGTTTACGACTCTTCTGGGTATATTGAGAATCGTAGTGTATTGGGTGTGATGTCGAGATGGAAGTATCACTCCAGTCATAATGGAGATGATGATCACGCAGGATACGGTACTGGTGCTCTTATGTACTGCAGTCATCGGGATAATATGACTAGGTCATGATTATCCGATATAGAGACTAGTTACCAGAGATCTGATATGTTCTTCGAACGGGGCAGACACAATTCCAGCCCCAGGCCTTGCACGTGAATTTTGATACTGAATTGAAATACGCAATACTACGTATACTATGCCTGATATAGATCACATATTCATGTAAAGATATTTCTGGAGAATTGGGTAGGCATGGCGTTTTACTAGAAGCCAACCTTGTCTTGTAAATCGGTAAAAACATAGTACTAGGTACTTACGTGTTTGGATAGTCCGACAACCGGATTTACTGCCAATATATCCGGGGATCTCATGGGTCGCTTCCCGAAGATTCACCGATGACGTATGACTCGCACTTTATTAATCTGGGATTAATTACAAGAGAGAGAAAATTAATCTAGGATTAATTACGGAGATATTTTATCTGGGATAAAATATTATTAAAAGAGAGATAACGATTAATTTGGAATTAATTGATTAAATAATATATTCGATATATTATACGAAATTGGATTTTGACGTGGAATTGAAATTAGATTTTAATTCGGGCGAACGAGTTAATTTAGAATTAATTCGTTAGCGACGTGAATAGTGATTTTACTAAGCATAATTATTTAATTACGACGCAACGAAAAATTCGTTAATTTGGAATTAGCGAACACAAGCCCGGGTGTGTTTGCGGGCGCACTCACATTACGAATTAAAGTGCGGCTCACAAGTCACATCAAGCGTCAAATCACTAGGTAATCGATTGATGTGATGTCTAGTCATTTTGAGTGATTTGAAAACTTGTCATTAGTGATGTGAATAGTGATGGAATGGTTGTTGGCATTAATGCCATTGACTTTTGAAAATGGTAATTGTTTTGGTTTTTTGTTTTGGAAATAAAAATAAACCAAATACATAACACAATTTATTTTCTCTCTCTTTTCATGATTCACGGTTTTAGAAACCTTTTTCCCTCCTCTCCCTCTCTCGGCTTAGATGCCATTTTCTTCTTCATTTCTTGGCTTGGCCAAAAATAACAAGAAGAAAAGTGAAGATTTTGTTGCAAAGTCAAGAGTGCTAGCACACAAGGAGTCATCCTAAGGTGATAGGGAACTAATTTCATGAGCATGGAATCATCAAACCATTTGAGAAGCTTGGAGCTTGGGGCATCAATGGAGCACACTTGGAGGTGATGACCGAAATCCTTGGAGGACAAAAAGCCCACTGCCGTGAGCCACCTTGTAGGAAGCTAGGAGTTTTTGTTCGTCGCATCACAAACCAATCATTGTGAGTATTATTCCGCACCTCCTTGATGTATTCACATATTGTTTCATATCTTACATTGATCCTTGGGACCTTAGAGAAACCCAACAATGGTATCTTGAGCCAATATTGAGCATGAAACTTTTTAGGGCTAAAATTGTGTAAAATCAATTTGAGCATGATTTGATGAAATTGTTTGATTGAGTATGCTTAAATGATGTTTAATTGAAGTTGTGCATGATCAATTTCATAAAATTTGATTGGATCAATTTTTCCCTAATTTATGAGGCTTGGCCGAATCTTAGAGATACCCTAATGTCATGGTATTTTGATTTTTGATTCATTTGATGAGTTGAAATCATTGGAATTGTTGATTTGAGAATTAATTGGATGAAATTTGAAATTGGAATAAATTCCCTAAAATGTCGTGGACTTAAAGCATGAAATGGGTTTGATTTTATTTAAATGTGTTGGACATGTTTTGATGTTAATGAGCATAATTAATTAGGCTAATTGATGTTTTAGAAATGTTAATTTGGGTGATTAATTATGGCATTACACTTTGAGTAATTAATTGTGAAATTGGAATTTTGGAATTTAATTATGTTGGGCCAAATTTGGAATTGGGCCTTAAAAGCTGTAATTGGGCTTGGTTGTACCAAGATGGGTTTAGGCTAAATTGGTTGGATCCAATTAGGCCCAAAAACCATCTCCAAAAAGTCCAATTATGACTTAAATGGACCTTTAATAATAATTGGGCCTAATGGGCCTAAATTGGTTTCTTGGCAAATAAGGGTGATTCCTTAAATGGGCTTTGGTATTTGGGTTTGACCCATATTGACCAAAAGTCCATGCCTTAAGAAATTAATTAAAAGCCCATTGGACTTTAAATTAAATTGACATTGGATGTTAATCGGGCTTTGAGACCCGTAACGATTAGATTTGGAATCTAAGTCATAAAGGTTCGTTATAAAGTGTAATATTTAATTTGGATTAAATAGTGAATTAGTATTAAATACATATTAAATTGGATTTAATGTTGTAGTTTAATTTAATTCAGAATTCGTACTTTGAGTACTTATTCGCAAAACGAGTTGACTCGCGCAAAATCAAATCGTTGTTTGAAAATTGGATGGTCATTAATATTCAGATTAATTAATTGGATTAGATTGATTGATAACATGCTTGTTTGAATGCATAGTTGCGATGCATGAATAATGTATATCAGATGGATATTAGATGGGTGGGGTAATTTTGGAAATTGTTGTAATAAATTTAGATTTATTAATTTGACCTGCGTGTCCAGCCTATTACCTCCTTACTCTATGTATTTCTCTCTCACCTATTCCCCTCAATGTAAATGAGGTTTCTTTAGAAGTGTTATGTAATCGGTAGAAGTAATACTTGTGCTAGCGGGAGAGAGGAAATGGAGAGATTTGTTCTAGAACAACGTGTTTAAGTATCATCCGCATATCATTATTATTTATTATATGCGCCTTATTATGTATTTAGAATGCATATTTAAGGGTGTATGATGATGAGACCTAACAAAGATAATTAATTGGTTGCCAATTGCACGTGAAAAACCCTCAATATCATATTAAGCGTTTTTTCCTTCCATTGAGTGATTCTTACTCAAGATCCAAGACTTGCATTGGTTTGTTGGCCAAAGTCAAGGCCTTTGTCCGTCGAGGATGTGTTTGAATCATGAAGGCTTTGTTCTATATTGGTGTCTTGTCCAAATTGCGATTTGTTGGCCAAAGTCAAGATCACTTCTTGTCCATCGATATTGATTACGAAGCTTTCAATGGTCAATGGGTTCCGCTTACTAGGATAACTAAGTTTGTTGTGCCAAAGCCAAGGCTTAGTTGATTCAGAGGAAAAAGGTTAGGCAATATATTGGATATATTGGCATATATAGGATATATGTTTCGGACTTGGATGTCCACCTACTGGATCTAGGAATTGGATTGGATCCAATTGATCTTAGAGATCTACCTAGTTAATTATCATACAATTTGTTGGCCAAAGTCAAGATTGTGTGATATATAACGGGATCCTAGCCCACTAGGAAACAAGGTTTCCCGAGTACTCCACAGAGGGTTAGAGGCTCGCCGAAAAATAGTGGGAGGCAAGTATTAAATTTACAATATCGTTTAGTTACTTGCCATACGCGCTCATTTCAAATATTTCGTCAAATAAATTATTTATTAGTTGGACTAATATTAATGTTGTTTTAATTAAAACAGTTGGACTGTATTCAAACTATTTCAATTAATAGTTGATTTTATAATTGGATTATAGTAATCAATATAATTGAATTTAATAAATTAAATTATAGTTGATTACATAGTTGGACTATAGTAATCATTATAATGAATAGTACCTAAAATCGTTGATTAAATAGTTGGACTATTAGAATCAAGATAATTGAAAGATTAGTGTTTAAAACATAATCCTGGGTGAAAATGTAATTAAACGACTTTAATTTTTGAAATTGGGAATAAAATTTCAGGATAGTCCTGGAAAACTAAGAAGTTACTTTATTTGATAAAATAACATCTTAGGCCTAAGCCTGGAGTTAAGCAAATAGTTAAACATGATATTTGGAATATTCATGTGATGATAACTTTAGTGCTTAATCCATTAAGCTTGCCAAATAGACTCCTTAATTTCTTATTCAGAACTAAGGATTAGATCCTTATAATATGATATTGAAATTGAAGGATCTTCATAGATCTATCTTTAGATCTTAGAAGTACTAAATTGCAATAGTAAACTCTTGGAGAGTTAATGGCTATTCTCAAGGAGACAAAGCCAAAGTATGCAATAAGGCAAGAAGCGCAAGGCGCACCTTGCTTCGATATTCTAGAAGGCCAAGGCTTGGCCAAAGGCTTCTGGAATGTGGAAAAGGGGCAAAGGCAAAGTCATTATAATCTTCTGGGAAGACAAATGACATATCCCAAGATGTCAGCCTAAATTGTAGCAAACGGGATCACGAAAGCGTGACTGCCATATGGACAAGGCAGAGATGAAGGAATTGAAGACGGGCAAGGCTCCGATTTCAAATATGTTTGTCATAAACATGTTCACTACTAGTATTAAAATTAGATTTTAGAGATACTGAGTATGGTACATAATATGTACTGGTGTGCAGAATCTGCTGAGAGCAGGATACTGACTTCAGTGAGATTAATCTGCGAATTGAAAACGGGACAATAGTCGTTGTTTTAACCGTAGATACCTAAGTTTAGGAACTACCCTTTGGGTGTGTACTTGAATTAGAAAACTATTAAAATGTAGCTGGTTTGACTAGATACATTATCTATATATCAGAGTATAATCCGTTGCGGATATACCTTTATATTCTAAAACACTAAAGTGTTTTATTATTTAAAGATGATATTGAGATAAACACATTAGATGTGAATAACAGTGTTTATATTTTGAATATAAATAAATCTCAACATATAACAGGACAAACAAATAGCTCAAACTGATTTAATCAGTTGAGACTTATAAGTGGCATTGTTGTCTGGGACACAATTAACAAGACTCGTATATCCACACTTTCGAAGAGTGGATACTAGGACAGATTTGATTCCATTCAAATGATGTCTATGAATCTAGTTTATTGGGCAAAGTCCCTGAAACACCTTTACTTGGTAAAAGTGTAAGTGCCACCGATCTGTAAGCCTTTGTTGATAGTGACGTAAGTGGGCCCATATCTAGCTAGGCTAGAGGTGGATATGAATGTTTCATGACCTTTACGGATGTGGCATCGCGTTATGGTTATGTATTTCTTTTGAAACATAAATCAGAAACTTTTACAGTTTCGACACGAAGTAGACAAACAGATGGCTAAAGTATTAAAACCATCACGGTTAGACCATGATGAAAATACTTAAGCAATAAGTTTCTCGTATACTTGAAAGAGTATAGTATTCTTTTAATGAGGACTCCTCCCGGAACACGTCAGTTTGACGGTGTGTCCAAACGGAGAAACTGATTTTGTTGGACATCATAAGGTTAATCATGAGTCACTCTGAGCTACCATTTCCTTCAACGGATATGCTTTAAAAAGTGCAACACTTATTTTGAATAAGGTTCCATAAAAATCTGTTTGACAGACTTCTTATTAGATATTAACAGGAAAGAAACTAGGTTTTCTCATTCCTGTAGATTTGGGCATGCTAGGCATATGTTTGGATGATACCAAACTAAAACCCAAATCATATAAGTGCCTAATAATGGTTATCCAAGGGAAACCAAAGTATAGTACTTATACATCTCACTAGAGAACAATGTAATTATTGCTCGCCATGCGGTCTTCCTAAGAGGAATAGCTATATGCAGTGGTAAGTGGGAGGAAAGTAAAACTCGATGAAAATCGGAGTAATACTGTTCCAGGCACAGATTCCTTAATGGAACAAAAATAGTTCATAAGAACCGCGTAAGTCGGAGAGAGTCAGAAAACAACCTGGGGTATGGGTTTCTGATCTCACCTCATAAAGATGTCAATCTTATTGAGGAATACGAACTGACTACGTATGAGGAAGTGATACAAGGTATCGACTCCCTATTATGGCAAAGTGCCATGAAGTACGAAATGGATTCCATGTATATCAACCAAGTTTAGATACTAGTTGATGTACCGCAAGGCATTGTGCCTACTGGTACTATATAAGTCTTCAAGGAAGACTTACATGGATGGCAACATACCAACGTACTAAGCTAGGCTTGTAGCGAAAAGGTATCGTTATCAACATTATGTCGATTACGACGAAACATTTTACCTATTGCCATGGTTAAATCCATTTAGATAATGCTTGCTGATGTTGCATATTTCATTCATGAAATATGGCAGCTGAATGCCAAAACCTCTTTCCTTAACAAAAACCTTTTGGAGGATGTTTAAAACATCCTGATGGTTTTGTCGTACCAAAACTAGCAAACAAGGTTTGCAGGTTATTCGATCCATGTATGGATTGAAGCAAGCATTGGGTTCTTGGAATTATCGTTTTGATGTAATCATAATGGTGTATGATTTAATTCAAAACGAAAATGATTCTTGTGTATATAAGAAGGTTATTGGGAGCGCACTTACAGTGAATGTCTTATATAATGATGATATATCATTTCTTGGAAATTATATTCCCATAATACAATCAGTGAAAGCTTGACTTTCATGAAAATTCTCCGTAGAAATCTTGGGAGAAACAACCTTTATTCTAGGAATAAAGATCTACTGGGATAGATTTAAAGTTGTTAATAATCTCCGAGAAATCGTACATTGAAAAATGTACGCGACCTGATGTCTCATACGCTTTGAGCATATGGAGTCACAATCAGGCCAATCCAAGTGATAGTCATTGGATTGAGGTTAAGAACATACTTAGTATCTTAGAGATCTAAGGATGATGTCTTATACTATGGAGAATGAGACTTGAAGTGACTGGGTTCATTGCTGCAAGTTTCCTAACCGATAATAACGACTAAAAGTCGTAACAACGGTACTATAAAGTTTGAATAACGGAATAGTGAGCTGGAAATCTTCCAAGCAAGATACTGTTACCGAATAAACAACAAAAGTGGATTATTGCTGCAGCTGAGGCCCAACATAGAGCTTTCTGGATTTATAATAATCCTAATTAGATTAAGAGTAGTTCTATTAGGAGCTTAGCTACGCTACAGCACAGGCTAAAGAATTAATGGTCTCATCAATGATCCAGATATTTATTTCAAATATTCATCTCATTCCTGTAGATTTGGGCATGCTAGGCATATGTTTGGATGATACCAAACTAAAACCCAAATCATATAAGTGCCTAATAATGGTTATCCAAGGGAAACCAAAGTATAGTACTTATACATCTCACTAGAGAACAATGTAATTATTGCTCGCCATGCTGTCTTCCTAAGAGGAATAGCTATATGCAGTGGTAAGTGGGAGGAAAGTAAAACTCGATGAAAATCGGAGTAATACTGTTCCAGGCACAGATTCCTTAATGGAACATAAATAGTTCATCAAGGATGAAACTATACCAGTAATCTTCGAATACACAAGAACCGCGTAAGTCGGAGAGAGTCAGAAAACAACCTGGGGTATGGGTTTCTGATCTCACCTCATAAAGATGTCAATCTTATTGAGGAATACGAACTGACTACGTATGAGGAAGTGATACAAGGTATCGACTCCCTATTATGGCAAAGTGCCATGAAGTACGAAATGGATTCCATGTATATCAACCAAGTTTAGATACTAGTTGATGTCCCGCAAGGCATTGTGCCTACTGGTACTATATAAGTCTTCAAGGAAGACTTACATGGATGGCAACATACCAACGTACTAAGCTAGGCTTGTAGCGAAAAGGTATCGTTATCAACATTATGTCGATTACGACGAAACATTTTACCTATTGCCATGGTTAAATCCATTTAGATAATGCTTGCTGATGTTGCATATTTCATTCATGAAATATGGCAGCTGAATGCCAAAGCCTCTTTCCTTAACAAAAACCTTTGGAGGATGTTTAAAACATCCTGATGGTTTTGTCGTACCAAAACTAGCAAACAAGGTTTGCAGGTTATTCGATCCATGTATGGATTGAAGCAAGCATTGGGTTCTTGGAATTATCGTTTTGATGTAATCATAATGGTGTATGATTTAATTCAAAACGAAAATGATTCTTGTGTATATAAGAAGGTTATTGGGAGCGCACTTACAGTGAATGTCTTATATAATGATGATATATCATTTCTTGGAAATTATATTCCCATAATACAATCAGTGAAAGCTTGACTTTCATGAAAATTCTCCGTAGAAATCTTGGGAGAAACAACCTTTATTCTAGGAATAAAGATCTACTGGGATAGATTTAAAGTTGTTAATAATCTCCGAGAAATCGTACATTGAAAAATGTACGCGACCTGATGTCTCATACGCTTTGAGCATATGGAGTCACAATCAGGCCAATCCAAGTGACAGTCATTGGATTGAGGTTAAGAACATACTTAGTATCTTAGAGATCTAAGGATGATGTCTTATACTATGGAGAATGAGACTTGAAGTGACTGGGTTCATTGCTGCAAGTTTCCTAACCGATAATAATGACTAAAAGTCGTAACAACGGTACTATAAAGTTTGAATAACGGAATAGTGAGCTGGAAATCTTCCAAGCAAGATACTGTTACCGAGTAAACAACAAAAGTGGATTATTGCTGCAGCTGAGGCAACAATAGAAGCTTTCTGGATTGATAATAATCCTAATTAGATTAAGAGTAGTTCTGTTAGGAGCTTAGCTACGCTACAGCACAGGCTAAAGAATTAATGGTCTCATCAATGATCCAGATATTTATTTCAAATATTCATCTAATTCGTTCGGATCATACATCGTGGCGATGTGATGATCGAATAAATCGCATCAGATGATAATCATGCAAATTCGCTGACAAAAGTCTTTTCTCAGTAGTTTGAGCGAACTTTAGATAGTTCGGGTGTAAGACACTTGAGTGACTGGCTATAGGCCATGTGGGAGATTGTTGGACAATTATGACCCATAGTGTCACTATTTGTACAGATCATGGTGTTGTTGTATAAATTAACTATGTGACAAAGGAAATTACTCTTTTATCATTTGTGATTAGATCACCAAGATGTATTAATGATGAGAGGTCCATATGATTAGTTCTGGATTGAGATGATATGAGACAGTATCAATCCATGATGGTTTAAACATTAAATATCCCTAGTCAGAGTATTATCGAGATCAAACATCGATAATGCTTAAAAGACTAGTATTACACTTGTGCGCGTTGTGAGGGCATAACGTCATAGTTCTCATATATTTGGGTATAGGATACTCATGCAAGTGTAATAGGAGGTTGTGTTTACCGATGGTACGGGAAATAGCTTCGCTCTGGATAGACCCCTCGGAATTCCATTGGTAGTATGACTATGTGTCTATGGAAGTCCGAATCATGGTAGGTGTATTTGGTCTAAACCTGAGACTTGCACCGCTAATACTTGCAACAATCAATATAATTTGGTTTTGGTCGTCCAGGCTTTAACAAGGTTCTGTGTACGCCTCTTCTGGGTATATTGAGAATCATAGTGTATTGGGTGTGATGTCGAGATGGAAGTATCACTCCAGTCATAGTGGAGATGATGATCACGCAGGATACAGTACTGGTGCTCTTATGTACTGCAGTCATCGGGATAATATGACTAGGTCATGATTATCCGATATAGAGACTAGTTACCAGAGATCTGATATGTGCTTCGTACGGGGCAGACACAATTCCAGCCCCAAGCCATGCACGTGAATTCTGATACTGGATAGAAATACGCAATACTACGTATACTACGCCTGATATGGATCACATATTCCTGTAAGGATATTTCTGGAGAATTGGGTAGGCATGGCGCTTTGCTAGAAGCCAACCTTGTCTTGTAAATCGGTAAAAACGTAGTACTAGATACTTACGTGTTCGGATAGTCCGACGACCGGATTTACTGCCAACATATCCGGGGATCTCATGGATCACTTCCCGAAGATTCACTGATGACGTATGACTCACACTTTATTAATCTGGGATTAATTAGAAGAGAGAGAAAATTAATCTAGGATTAACTACGGAGATATTTTATCTGGGATAAAATATTATTAAAAGAGAGATAACGATTAATTTGGAATTAATCGATTAAATAATATATTCGATATACTATACGAAATTGGATTTCGACGCGGGATTGAAATTAGATTTAAATTCGGGCAAACAAGTTAATTTAGAATTAATTCGTTAGCGACATGAATAGTGATTTTGCTAAGCATAATTATTTAATTACGACGCAACGGAAAATTCGTTAATTTGGGAATTAGCGAACCCAAGCCCGGGTGTGTTTGCGGGCGCACTCGTATTGCAAATTAAAGTGCGGCTCACAAGTCACATCAAGTGTCAAATCACTAGTCAATCGATTGATGTGATGTCTAGTCACTTTGAGTGATTTGACAACTTGTCATGAGTGATGTGAATAGTGATGGAATGGTTGTTGGCATTAATGCCTTTGACTTTTGGAAAATGGTAATTGTTTTTTTTTTTGTTTTGGAAATAAAAATAAACCAAATACATAACACAATTTCTTTTCTCTCTCTTTTCTTGATTCCCGGTTTTAGAAACCTTTTCCCCTCCTCTCCCTCTCTCGGCTTAGAAGCCATTTTCTTCTTCATTTATTGGCTTGGCCGAAAATAACAAGAAGAAAAGTGAAGATTTTGTTGCAAAGTCAAGAGTGCTAGAACACAAGGAGCCATCCTAAGGTGATAGGGAACTAATTTCATGAGCATGGAATTGTCAAACCATTTGAGAAGCTTGGAGCTTGGATCATCAATGGAGCACACTTGGAGGTGATGACCGAAAGCTTTGGAGGACAAAAAGCCCACTGCCGTGAGCCACCTTGGAGGAAGCTTGGAGTTTTTATTCGTCGCATCGCAAATCGATCATTGTGAGTATTATTTCGTACCTCCTTGATGTATTCACATATTGTTTCATAGCTTACATTGATCCTTGGGACCTTAGAGAAACCCAACAGATTGTACCCTGAATATCCGTCCAGAAAGCAATAGAACTCATGTCCCGCCAGTTTGTCCAACATTTGATCAATGAATGGCAGTGGAAAATGGTCATTTCTCGTGGCTTTGTTCAGTTTTCGGTAGTCCATGCATAATCTCCATCCAGTCACTGTTCTTGTTGGAATTAGCTCATTCTTTTCATTTATGACTATAGTGATTCCTTCTTTCTTTGGCACACACTGCATAGGATTCACCCAAGTGCTATCTGAGATGGGGTAAATGATGCCAGCATCCAACCATTTGATGATTTCTTTCTTTACAACCTCCTTCATGATTGGATTGAGTCTCCGTTGATGCTCCACTGTGGGTTTGTACTCATCATTCATCAGAATCTTGTGCATGAAAAATGATGGACTAATGCCTCAAATATCTGCTATAGTCCAACCAATGGCTCTCTTGTGTTCTCGTAACACTCTCAGTAACTTTTCTTCATGTTCCAATGTTAGTGAAAAAGAAATAATAACAGGTAATTCAGAAGAGTTTCCAAGAAATGCATACCTGAGATGGCTCGGAAGTAACTTCAGCTCCAGCTGTGGTGGTTCTTCAATCGAAGGCTTGATTCGATCTTTCTTTGGAAGTTCCAGACTTTCCACTTCTGGTGTCGATTTGAATCGGAATGGTTTGTCAAGGTTCTTGATATATTCCAGGATTTCAGCATCTAGCTCACTGTCAGTCATGTTGGTGATGCAAGCTTCAAGTTTTTCCGTGGGAGTTGTATCAGTATCTTGAACGATACTATCAACAACATCAATACTGAAACATTCTTCTTCCTTTTCATCGCTCGGGAATTTCACGGCTTTGAAAACATTAAAGGTAACTTATTGGTCTTGAACTTTCATGGTCAGTTCTCCTTTTTGTACATCAATAATAGTTCGTCCTGTCGCCAAGAATGGTCTTCCAAAGATGATAGGTACTGATGAGCGGAAAATATATCAATATTTACCGCCCCTTTAACTTAATATTTTGTTTAGTTTCTCGGGTTTGATGAACGTTTTGATGTGTTTTATTTTATTTTGCAGATAAAATAATATCGGGTCTCAATGAAATCATTTAGGATGAAATATGGGTCAAATAAGGGCAATTATTGGACTTGATATTTTAATTTTGGAGATTGGAAACTTGAAAGGGCGTTTTTGACGAAGTGCAGTTTTGGAAATTCCAGTTTTATGCATCTTTCGTAATTTGGACATAACTTTTTACTCCAATATTGGATTGTGTTGATTCAAGTTCCAGATTAAAGAAGACTCAATGATCTACAGCTTTGAAAGACAAAATAATTTTGAATTCTGAAGATTTCATGCCCGAAATTGATGAACCATCCAGAAGTGTGTTGTGTGTAATTATTAAAGTCACTTTCAATCATTTTCAAAGCAAAAAAATAAATTAATAAATAAATAATAAAAATTATCAAATCATCACCAAACATGATAAGAGATTAGTGGAGTAATTAATAATGGATTTGGTGGAGCAATTAGTGGAGTAATTAGTGGAGCAATTAATATTTGATTTGGTGGATGATTTGATGGAGGTAAAATTTTGCCTATAAATACCAAGCCATTTCATTTGTAAAATTCATACTTTCTTCTAAGGAATTCCTTAAGAATACTAAGAAGATTGTATCTTGTTTGTTTATTTACAGCTTTCAGTAATTAATTTCCGCTTTCGCACTTTCTTTTCTTTACTTTTCAGTTTTTACTTTCCGCAGTTTACTTTTACGCACAATACTTTTCTTTTCTTTAATTTTCAGTTTTTACTTTTCAGTAATTTACTTTCAGCAATTTACTTTCAGCAATTTACTTTTCAACAATTTACTTTTCAGCAATTTACTTTTTAGCAATTTACTTTCAGCAATTTACTTTCAGCAATTTACTTTTCAGCAATTTACTTTTCAGCAATTTACTTTTCAGCAATTTACTTTTCAGTATTTAATTTTCAGTATTTTACTTTATGTCTTTATTTTATTAAATTTTTACTACCCGTAAATATGTGTCGTAACTAAGCCAGTTATCTGGGGTTATGATGAAATCCAATATCACCAGTTTATAAGGGGTTAGATTATAGCTTGGGTAATATAAAGATTTATTTATTGAGTCTTAATCTTAATGCTTTTTCATTAACTGGCCATTAAAAAAATTGAACTGGGAAACTTAAAATGAACTAGACATAGGGATTTTAAGTTTAAGACCTTAGACTCAATAGTCCACGATCTTCCTTGAGGATAGATAACCCTTTAATAGATTTCCTTACAGGATAGACATATACCTGTCGGGCGGGGGTAGCCATAATTGGAACTTAAACTTAATGAATCAAGATAATTTGGTTGACATAGACATATGGTTCAATTGGGTTAAACTGGGTATTTGTGTCTGACCATCGACAGAGGCTTACACATAATTTAGTGTTCCAGGTTAATAAATCAATATATTACCCAACTTTAAGATAATCACTTCATCTTTAAAATGATATTGGAAGAAATCACAACCCTAGATAGTTTTTAATATTGAATTTTCTTAAAACCTACTTTCGAACAATTTTATTTACTTGTTTTTAAATTTAGAATCGTCACCATATCAAATCAATCAAACAACCTGTTAGATACTAGTAATCATTTGACCTCATAAAATTAATATATTAGATATTAAGTCCTCGTGGGATCGATATTTTTATACTACTTGAACGATACGTGCGCTTGCGTTATACGTGTGTGTTTACGCCGGTCAGGTACATCTTCATCTTCCTCCATATCAAGGACAATAAAATCTGCTGGGAAAATAAATTTGTCAACCTTGACCAGCACATCCTCAACTACACCTCTCGGAAATACGAGCGTTCTATCAGCAAGTTGCAAAGAGACTGATGTGGGCATTGTTTCTCCAATCTGTAATTTCCTGAAAATAGAAAAAGGCATCAAGTTAACACTTGCACCTAGATCACACAAAGCCCAACCAAAGTTATGCTCTCATATGACTCAAGGAATGGTGAAAATGCCAGGATCTTTCAACTTTGGGGGAAGTTTCCTCTGAATGATGGCGCTGCACTCTTCTGTCAATGCTACTGTCTCGTAATCTCCCAATCTTCGCTTTCGTGAAAGAATGTCTTTCATGAATTTGACATAGCTAGGCATTTGTTCCAACGCTTCTACAAATGGATTATTGATATGTAGCTTTTTAAATATCTCCAGGAATCGAGCAAACTGCTTGTCCAATTTGTTTTTCTGGAGATGCTGTGGAAAAGGTGGAGGTAGAGTGATTCTTTCTTGCTTTTTTTCCTTTACTTCTTTTTCCTCCATCTGTACAACTGCTTCACTGCTTTCTTTTGGAACTTCTTCAATGAGTGCCTTGATTCCACATCTTTGTTGATTTCAGTACCGCTTTTTAAAATGATGGCATGACATTGCTCATTCCCATGTTTCTTGGATTTGGTTCAGTGTTGCTAGAAAGGTTACCTGGCGGTCTATAACTCTGAGCATTGACCAGTTGTCCAATTTGATTCTCCAGTGCTTTTATAGAAGCAGTTAAGCTTTGATTCAATGATGATTGGGCTTGAAACATAGCTTCATTTGATGCTGCTTGATTTTGAATTAATTATGCCTGATTTTGAAATATGGCATCATATTTTTTTAACTGGGCCAACACTTCCGCTATTCCTGGTTCTTTTTCATGCTTCTGGCTTTGTTGTTGGAATCCTGGTGGTGGATTGTTCATTTGCCCTGAATTGTTGCTCCATGCGAAATTGAGATGATTCCTCCACCCTGGGTTATAGGTGTTGGAATATAGAATGTTCCTCTGTCTGTTGAAATTGTTGACATAATTCACTATTTCCTTATGTTGGTTTGGCTCTGGTGCTCCTCCATATGGTGAACTTGTGAATCCAGCATTACCTTGCATGCTGAGAGTTTCCATGAATTTGCATATCTGATCCAGCTTGGCATTCACTGTTGTGTTGGCTCCAACTTCATAAATTCCAGCAATTCGTTGGATCAAGCTCCTTTCTGTTGGCCACAATGAATTATTGTTAGCCATTTCTTCAATTAGATCCCAGGCTTGATCTTCTCATTTTTTCCATTAAAGCACCTCCAGCAGCAGCATCAATTATGGCTCTTATTATTCCAGAAAGTCCATTGTAGAATGTTTGGACTTGTAGCCACTTTGGAATCTCATGGTGATGACATTTCCGGAGCAAATCTTTGTACATTTCCCAAGCTTCGTAGAGAGTTTTCGAGTCTTGTTGTACAAATGATGTGATGTCATTCCTCAGCTTTCCAGTTATGGCTGGTGGAAAGTACTTTGCAAGAAATTTAGTGGCTAAAGTGTTCCAAGTTGTGATGGAACCTGCTGGTAGTGAATGTAGCCAAGCTTTAGCTCTGTCCTTTAAGGAGTATGGAAAAACCCGCAGTCTCAATGCTTCTTCAGCTTCTCGGTTGTAATTGAAAGTGCCGTAAACTTCCAGGAAGTTGCTGATGTGGGCATTAGGATCTTCAGTTGCATTCCCCCCAAACTGAACTGACTGCTGTATCATCTGAATGCATGTTTTGATGTCACACGCATTTGCTGGTAAAGGAGGAAGTACAATACTGGAAATGAAGCCGTCGACCATCGGAATGGTTCAGTCTCGAATGGGAATTGGTGGTTCAACTTCCAAATGTCCAGGTTCCATGTTAACGATTGCTTCTTGGCCTTCTCGCCTTTCCCTTCTCAACTGTCTGATGGTTATTTCAATCTCTGGGTCAAACGGTCGGATTTCAAAGCTTCCGGTTCATCTCATGTAGTGTATGAGAACCTGAAACACAAGAAAACAAAAACAATAAGTAAAAAGAAATTAGATACAAGTAACGTATCTAACCCCAAAACTAATAGTGAAAGATAAATAAGTCCCCGACAACGGCGCCAAAAACTTGACCGGTGCATAATCACACGCGTATAACGCAAGCGCACGTATCGTTCAAGTAGTATATAAAGTATCGATCCCACGAGGACTTAAAACCTTTTGTTATCAATTTATGAAGTTAAATCTTTACAATTATCTAATGGATTGATTGTTTGATTGGGTGGTGACTTTAAAATTAAAACAAGTAAATAAA
This sequence comes from Zanthoxylum bungeanum, assembly GCA_019454045.1. Lineage (NCBI taxonomy): Eukaryota > Viridiplantae > Streptophyta > Magnoliopsida > Sapindales > Rutaceae > Zanthoxylum > Zanthoxylum bungeanum. The sequence continues at coordinate 49,660 of SKCR01050699.1, forward strand.
ATTGCTTGAAAGTAGATTGAAGAAAATTCAAATTTATAAAACTATCCAGGGTTGTGAATATTTCCAATATCTTTTTAAAAGATGAAGTGGTTATGTTACGTTTGTGTAATATATTGGTTTATTAACCTGGAACACGAAATTATGTAAAAGCATCTTCCGATGGTCAAATACAAATACCCAATATAACCCAATTAATCATATTCTTATGTTAACCAAGTTATCTGAATTCATTAAGATTAAGTTCCAATTATGGCTACCCCTGCCCGACATGTATATTCCTATACTGTAAGGAAATCTATTAAATGGTTATCTATCCTCAAGAAAGATCGTGGGCTATTGAGTCTAAATTGAGTCTAAGGTCTTTAACCTAAAATCTCTTTTCCAAGTTCATTTTAAGTTTACCAGTTCAATTTTATTAATGGCCAGTTAATAAAAAGCATTAGGATTAAGGCTCAATAAATAAACCTTTATATTATCCAAACTGTAATTTAACCCCTTATAAACCGGTGCTATTGGATTTCATCACAACCCCAGATAAATAGCTTAGTTACGACACATATTTACGGGTAGTAAAAACTTAAATAAAAGAAAAGACATAAAGTAAATGCTGGAAATTAAATACTGAAAAGTAAATTGCTGAAAAGTAAATACTGAAAAGTAAATTGCTGAAAAGTAAATGCCGAAAGTAAATTGCTGAAAAGTAAATAAAGTAAAAGTACAATAAAAGAAAATACTGAGGTAAAAGGATCCACTTTTATTACTTCTATTTTAGATATCTCCCTTAAAATAATATATTAACTTTGCATGATAATTACCAACCAGCCATATAGGCGGTATCCAGATTAAGTCAAATTAATAATTAATTACCAACTGACCAATCAAGCGGTATCCAGTTTAGTCAGGTTAAAACCAATTTAAATAATTACCAACCGACCAATATGGCGGTATGCTCGTTAATTCAGGTTTTAACTAGTTTATATATTATAATTAAGGGAGATTAATCTAAATATTAGTAATAAAAGTTTTACCTTTTACCCCAACAAGGGGGAGTTACCTCCTCATTACTGAAAAGTAAAAACTGAAAATTAAAGAAAGAAAAGTATTGTGCGTAAAAGAAAATTGCAGAAAGTAAAAACTGAAAAGTAAAGAAAAGAAAGTGCGAAAGCTGAAATTAATTACTGAAAGCTGTAAATAAACAAACAAGATACAATCTTCTTAGTATTCTTAAGGAATTCCTTAGAAGAAAGTATGAATTTACAAATGAAATGGCTTGGTATTTATAGGCAAAATTTTGCCTCCATCAAATCATCCACCAAATCCATTATTAATTGCTCCACCAAATCCATTATTAATTGCTTCACTAATTGCTATCATGTTTGGTGGTGATTTGATAATTTTTATTATTTATTTATTAATTTATTTTTTGCTTTGAAAATGACTTTAATAATTACACATAACACACTTCTGGATGTTTCATCAATTTCGGTCATGAAATCTTCAGAATTAGAAATTATTTTGTTCTTCAAAGTTGTAGACCATTGAGTCTTCTTTAATCGGGAACTTGAATAAGCTCAATCTGATATCGGAGTAAAAAGTTATGCCCAAAATACGACAAATGCGCAAAATTGGAATTTCCAAAACTGCACTTCGTTAAAACGCCATTTCAAGTTTCCAATCTCCAAAATTAATATGTCAAGTCCAATATTTGCCCTTATTTGACCCATATTTCGTCTTAAATGATTTCATTGAGTCTCAATATTATTTTATCTGCAAAATAAACTAAAACACATCAAAATGTTCATCAAACCCGAGAAACTAAACAAAATATTAAGTAAAAGATGGGGTAAATATTGATATATTTTCCGCTCATCAACCACATCAGTCTTATTGGTGATCAGGCAACAAAAAACATTAAGCTTAAGATTCAATAAACATGCTAAAGCATTACACATAATATAATTAAATCAATTATTAAGCATGTGAATATTGTGTTTCATCACTTCCCTAGAATAAAAATAAAATGTTGGGGGTTAAGGATTCCACATTTAACATTTCAAACCTAGGAATCTCAATTATTATAATATATAATTTATTATTAGTTCTTCTTTCTCAGGAATTAATAATGCCAAACATATAAAACCAGCCATGTAGGCGGTAGTCTAATTTAGTCCAATTACACCAGCCATATAGGCGGTAATCATCTGTCACATAAAGACCGGCCATATAAGCGGTAAAATAATTTATATTTAAACCGACCATATAGGCGGTATCATAGTTTGCCATTAATTAGTCCGGTTATATTATAATTCGTATATTATAATTAAGTGAGATTGACCTAGTTAATCGTATTAAATGTTTTACCCTTCCCCCAGCGAAATTTTAACTACAAAACATAAAAGAAAGTAAAAACACTGAAACTGTTATTATTAAAAATAAAAATACATAATAAAAATACTAAAAATAATTACAAACAAGATGCAATCCTTAAATTCCTTATAGAAACCTAAGAAAAGCATAGAAAATTGAAAATGAAATCGAAATGAATTTATAGACAAAATTTATTCTAGCGCATCGCGACGCGCAAGGGTGTACGTGTCGCGACGCCTGAGCTGGCAACACGGCAGACACAGTTTCTTCTGGAGGCGACATGTGGCACGTGGTAAATATTCGGCCCACTGAGAAATTGATACGTGGCATAGAGGAAGGAGTTTGAATCGTGACGTATGATGTGGCATGACATGTGGCAATGACGTGGAAACATGTAGCACTGATGTGGCGACATGTGGCACGCGGTGAATGTGGTCCATTGGGATGATGACACGTGGCATGCTTGGTGTCGGCAGCATGTGATGGTGACACATGTCCGGCAGACGTTAGCAGATTTACTGTGATATTAACATGTGGCAGGCGCATGTTAGTAGTATCCGGCGCACATTAGCGGTCGTGACGCAGAACTCATACGCATCGCGACGCCCAAAAGACTATTTTGACATTTTTGTCAGTTTTTCTCTGTTTTGGCCCTGATTTATTTCTAGTGAGTCCTGAAAGCTTATTTATCTGCAAAATAACACAAAACATGTAAAACATTCACAAAACCCAAGAAACTATACAAAATATTAGGTCAAATGAGTGAGAAATAGTGATATATTTTCCACTCATCACACCCCCAAACCTAACATTTTGCTAGTCCTCGAGCAAAATAAAATAAAATGCAATAAATAAATTTAAAATAATAAACTAAGCCACTTTTGTAGGGATCGCGGTTGCATTTAGTGTATGCAACAAGCCTTCAAACCCATATGTGTCCCTAGTGGACGAGTTGTAGTCTCGTGAGGGCTTACAGCGACGATACCCACAAACGTCAAACTAATGCACACAAAAGAAAAACTAATGCACACAAAAACAAAACTAATGCACACAAAAGCAAAAAGACAAGAGAAAAGAAAATAAAAATAATAGCTATATAAACAACGTACTCAGAGAATGTCTAGCATCAAAGTTAGAGGAACCTTCAAAATGCATACTACAACTAAAATCCTTTCTTTTGAACAAAATATCTAAATCAGACTCTAAGTGTGTGTGTGAATATTTCTACAAACAGCTTCGACTCTAATTTATCAACTAGGTGATTTCGTCTCAATTCTCAGTAGCTAATGGGTCAAACCAACCTGACTATCTAAAATTATTCTGTCTACTACAATCTGCCAAAGTGAGGTATGTGATTTTTTTTTGTGATATCTTTGATCCATATAGCGAGCTTTGGGCCAGTAACTCCCAAACCAATTGTCTTTAGGGCACTATGTGTTAAGACACCCCTACGGACTTAATTACTCGGATCTCGGATGTTTATTAATTAAACTAACTCAAGTTTTCCCATTTGATGCGAACAATCTCCGCTTACTGAGGCAAGACGCCTGGTTACTAAGTACTAGCTTAGTTCATTTTTTTTCATACCTCACATTATATTTAATTGTAGACAGAAACAGATATTCATGAAAATAGTCATTCATCAACCACCGATTATCTCAACTAGTCACTTTGTCAATTCCTTATTATCTAACTGCTACAGAACTATTTTTTAGTGCATACGAGTCTGACCTAGATATAAGGCTCAAAATTAGGATAAAAGTGAAATTAGCATTTATCTTTTCCTAAAAAATTTTAACTAAGACAAACAATCTTATTATTGGACTTTTTTTTGAATTTTTTTTTATTTTAAATAAAACATGCAATAATTAAAAACACGCAAACATGCAAAACGAACACACAACATGCAGGACATAAAAAATTTCACGGAGAAAACATTAAACAACCCAAACCTCCAAACCTAAACCTAGCATTGTCCCCAATGCGTAACAAAGTAAAATAACGATAAAGGAACAATGTTATCGTGAGTTTTCAGTCCTCAGCTTCCTCGTCATCGCTACCGTCCTCTGGCAGGTCAGGAAATTATGGAATCTGATCATCCCTCATATTGAGATGGCGAGCCATTTGTTGAAGCAGTTGCCTCATGGCCAAGCTATCTTGAATGATGAAATCAATATGAGATTCCATTCGTGCTATGCGTTGTGTCAGAGATTGTGATCGTGATGGTCTTCACACTGGTTGAGGTTGCTATGGTGGTACAAGTGTTGATGAGGATAATCCGGCACGAGCATGCCTCTCTGCTCAGAGTTGTTGGATACTACGAGCAGTTAATGCAGTGGTGGGTTGCATCATCTCTTCCATTAGGTCCATAGGTACCCTGGCCCGCGGGCATAAGGATGCAATTAAGCTGCAGTATAGCAGGCCAGTTTGTGTTGAACATGTAGCCCAAACTATATTGGCTGATATTAGCCCACCAATATCTATGGTATATCCCTCCAGCAGACAATATAACAAGATCATTCGTTCCTTAGTTACATTTATAATATGGGTCTCTGGCAGCAGTGTTTGGGTAAGGAAATGAAACCAAACCCTGGCATCAAGCTTTAGATACCTAGAACTCATCTTTAAGTATTCCCCGCTGCTACTCATTTCCCGTGCAGCATTGGGGATGCAAAGTGTCCCAGTGAGATGAGTAATGTCTAAATTATCCATAACTACCGAATATTCATCTGCCTCTATATATGGCAACCCATAAAACCTATTGATAGTGGTACTATCGAACGTCACATGTTGACCTCGTACTAGACCTGATACGTCTGATGCTCATAAGTATTGGCGTAGAACTCATGCACTACTTGTACACAGGCAGGGTGAGGCTGCTGGCAAAGCTTATGCCAGTGTTTGGTGGCTATAACTCTATCAATCTCAGGGAACTGTCCGAGGTTAATCTGAAAACCCCTCTCCATTATCTGAACTTTTTATCCCATCCCTTTTTCATATCGCCGCTCAGTAACTGCCGATATAAACTTTGTTGCATCGAAACTCGGTTTGGCTGCCGCTGAGGTTCTTATTCGTTTAGGGGGAATTTCTAATTTTTAAAATTTTAACAAAACCTCCCCTGATTTTGTCAAGATTTACCAAAATTCAACCTAAACTAACTGTTGGACATGTTTTGATGTTAATGAGCATAATTAATTGTACAAATTTGTGTTTTGAAAATGTTAATTTGGGTAATTAATTATGGCTTACACTTTGGTTAATTAAGTTATAAAATTTGGAATTTGGTAATTTAATTAATTGGGCCTATTTTGGAAATTGGGCTTGTAAAGTTGTAATTGGACTTATTGGGCTTGGTTGTACCAAGTTAGGTTAAGGCTAAATTGGTTGGATCCAATTGGGCCCAAAACCATATCCATAAAGTCCAATTATGACTAATGGACCTTTAAACTTTAATTGGGCCTAATGGGCCTAAATTGGTTTCTTGGCAAATAAGGGTGATTCCTTAAATGGGCTTTGGTAATTGGGTTTGACCCATGTTGACCAAAAGTCCATGCCTTAAGAAATTAATTAAAAGCCCATTGGACTTTAAATTGAATTGACATTGGATGTTAATCGGGCTTTGAGACCCGTAACGGTTAGATTTAGAATCTAAGTCGTAAAGGTTCGTTAATAAAGTGTAATATTTAATTTGGAATTAAATAGTGAATTAGTATTAAATACATATTAAATTGGATTTAATGTTGTAGTTTAATTTAATTCAAGAATTCGTACTTTGAGTACTTATTCGCAAAACGAGTTTGACTCGCGCAAAATCAAATCGTTGTTTGAACATTGGATGGTCATTAATATTCAGATTAATTAATTGGATTAGATTGATTGATAACATACTTGTGTGAATACATACAAAAACCTAAAAACATTTGATTAACTCTCTCTCTCTCCTTGGTTCACGTTTTGGAGCCAAAACTTCTCTCCACTCTCACGCCCAAAGTGGGCTATTTTCTTCTCCGGTTTCTGCAGTTCACAGAGAGCCAAAAAAGAAAAGGGAAGCAAAGTGTTTGATTTTTGTGGCAAAAATCAAGAGAGCTAGCACTCCGAGAGACATGCGAATGTGATAGGGAAGTCCACCCATGAGCTTGGAATCAAATCACAAAGCTTGGAGCTTGATGAAGATGATCCAAAGCCGAATTCTTGGGGGAGCAAACTGCTCACTGCCGTGAGCTGTTTAAAGACAAAAAGATTTTTGTTCGTTTCCTCGTCGTTTAACCGATCGATGTGAGTATTCCGCAACTCCCTCATTGTATTCGCACTTATTTTCATTGCTTGACATGATCTTGGGAAGCTTAGAAAACCCAACAGCTTGGCTCTATGTCGGATGAACTTCAGAAAGCTCACGAAGATATGGATGCTCAAACCATCATCTTTCACTTGAAGGAGTTGTATGCAACTTCCGTTCATACCGTGAGATTCCAAGTGTCATGTGCCTTATTCCAAACAAGGTATAAAGAATGATCTGTTAGTTGACATGTGCTTAAGATGATTGGCCACATGGAAAAATTGGCTAACCTCGGGTTTATCATGGATCATAAGATAGGTCACGATCTGATTCTTCAGTCTTTACCAGAATAATTCTCTAACTTTATTATGCAGTTTCATCTGTCTAATAAAGAAGCTACTTTAGTAAAATTACACAATCTGATAAAGCAAGCAAAGAAGGACTTGAAACCGGAGCTTAAAACCTCTGTCATGCTTACGGGTACGGACCTGAAGCCAAGAGGCCCAAAGAAAAATAAGGGCAAGGCCAAGGCTCCAGATCACCTAAAGCCCAATGGTAAGGTGGAGAAGAAAAATGGAAAGGGGAAATGTTTCTTTTGTGGAAAGAAGGGTCATTGGAAGAAAGACTGTAGATCCTTGAAAGCCAAGGAAGCTAGGGAAGCCCAATAGGCCAAGAAGCCCAATGCTTCAGGTATGTTATATATGATTGAACTATATTCTCAAAACTCTGAACCTTCTACTTGGGTGCTTGACACCGGTTATGGGACTCACTTATGTAACAATATGCAGGGCCTGAGAAACAGTAGGAGACTCTATCATGGGGAGGTTGACATACACATGGGTAATGGAGCAAAACTAGCTGCATTATGCATGGGGACTTATTCATTAGTTTTTCCAAATGGTTTAGTTTTAGACTTAGAAGATTGTGTTTATGTAGCTTCTCTAGTAAAGAACATCATTTCAATTTCTTCTTTATGTAATAAAGGTTTTTCATGCCTAATAAGTTGTAATGAATGTTCTATTTATTTCAATGAAATAAAATATGGAAATGGTATTTTGAATAATGGTATCTATGTCTTACAAACTAACAAAGAATGTTCAACCTCTAATTTATACAATGTTAACTCGAATAATCTCAATGAATCACTTATATGGCACAGTCGCTTAGGTCATATCAATGAAACATGATTAACTAAGCTACATAAGGATGGGTATTTCAAACCCTTCAAATATAAACCTTATGGAACTTGTGAGTCTTGTTTACTTGGTAAAATGACCAAATTACCCTTCAAATTTAAAGGACAGCGTGCAGCGGAGACATTAGAACTCATACACTCTGATGTATGCGGACCAATGTCAGTCACCGCTAGAGGTGGATTCTCCTACTTCATTACCTTTATCGATGATCATTCGCGATATAGGTATGTGCACCTTATGCGGTACAAATCTGAAGCCTTTGAGAAATTCAAAGACTTCAAGGTTGAAGTAGAAAACCAGCTTAATAAAAGTATTAAGTCACTAAGGTCAGACCGAGGTGGTGAATACTAAAGCAACGAATTTCAAGATTACTTGAGAGAAAATGGCATTGTTTCCCAGTGGACTCCTCTGGGAACTCCACATCATAATGGGGTCTCCGAAAGGAGAATCGAACATTATTAGATATGGTCTGATCAATAATGCCAGGCACAGATCTACCTCTTTCATTTTGGGGTCTTACTTTAGAAACTGCAACACTACTACTAACCAAGTTCATTCCAAGAATATTAGTCAAACACCATATGAGTTATGGTCTGCGAAACGTCCTAGTCTTAGTTATCTAAGAATTTGGGGATGTGACGCATATGTCAAGCTCACACAAACTAACAAATTGGATGATAGGGCAGTTAAATATAAGTTTGTAGGATATGCCTTGATCTCAAGAGCATACGTGTTCTACGTCCCAAATGAACAAAGAACATTTGTCTCACAAAATGCTAAATTTCTAGAGAATGAATTCCTTCTCAAGAAATATAGTGGGAGTAGACTTGACCTCGATGAGGGACGAGAAGAACAAACTAACATAGAACTAAACCTCAGGCCCCTCAAAAGGGCAGCGATGGAACAACAACAAGGTTATGAACTCAGAAGGTCATGTAGGGAAAAACATGAGCCTGAAAGATATGGTTTCCATATTGATGAGGAACATGATCAGGTCATTGATAATGATGATCCCACCAGTTATGACGAAGCAATGCGTGACATTGATTCAGTCAAGTGCTTGAGGCCATGAAATCCGAAATAGACTTTATGTATCAGAATCAAGTCTGGGACTTGGTAGATGCACCTGAAGGGATAAAACTCATAGGCTGCAAGTGGATTTACAAGCGTAAAACTGATACAGAAGGCAACATCCAAACCTATAAGGCTAGGTTGGTGGAGAAAGGTTATAGACAAATCCAAGGAATTGACTATGACGAAACCTTCTCGCATGTTGCAATGATAAAGTCCATTCGAATTTTACTGGCACTAGCTGCACACTTTGATTATGAGATTTGGCAGATGGATGTCAAAACAGCTTTCCTTATTGGGAACCTCGTAGAGGAAGTCTATATGACACAACCTGAGGGGTTTGCATCTAAGGATGATCATAATAAAGTATGCAAGCTTAAACGATCCATTTATGGACTCAAGCAAGCCTCCAGAAGTTGGAATATACGATTTGATGAGACAATCAAAGAATTTGACTTTATCAAAAATGTATACGAGCCTTGTGTTTACAGAAAAAGTAGTGGGAGTGCTGTTGTAGTTCTTGTATTATATGTCGATGACATATTAATCATCGGGAATGATATTCCCATTATGCAAGCCACCAAGCAATGGTTATCTCATAATTTCTCCATGAAAGATTTGGGAGAAGTAGCCTACATCATCAGCATTAAGATCTACCGTATTAGATCTAAGAGGTTTTTAAGACTTTCTCAATCTACGTACATAGATAAAGCTTTGAAAAGGTTCAAAATAGAAGATTCCAAAATAGATAATTTACCTACTTGTCATGGAATCAAATTATCTAATGAGAAATGTCCACATACTCCTTCAGATAGATAGCGTATGAGTAGGACCATTATGCTTCAGCAATAGGATCAATCATGTACGCCATGCTATGTACAAGACCTGATGTCTCTTATGCTCTTAGCATAACGAGCAGGTATCAGGCAAATCCTGGTGAGCAACACTGGGCAACTGTCAAAACAATCCTCAAGTATCTAAGAAGAACTAAGGATGTGTTATTGACATACGGAGATTGTTATGAGATAAAAGTCATTGGTTACTGTGATGCGAGCTTTCAGATCGATAGGGATGACAGCAGATCGCAAACAGGATATCTATTTACTTTGAATGACGGTGTTGTCAGTTGGAAAAGCACAAAGCAGTCAACTACAGCGGACTCCACCACTGAAGCCGAGTATATTACAGTATCTGAGGCTACTAAATAACAGTATGGATAAAGAAGTTCATCACGGAGCTGTTGGACAAAATGACCCATAGCGTCACTATTTGCACAGATCATTGTGTTGTTGTAGCAAATTAACTATGTGACAAGGAAATTGCACTCTCATCATTTGTGATTAGATCACCATAGATATAAAAATGAAGAGAGGTCCCTATGATTAGTTCCTGAATTGAGAATGATATGAGACAATATCAATCCCCGAAGGATTAATCATTAAATATCCCTAGACGGAGTATTATCGAGACTGGACATCGATAATGCGGAATAGGCTAGTATTGCACTTATGTGCGTTGTGAGGGCACAACGGCATAGTTCTCATATATATAAGTATTGGATACTTATGCAAGTGCGATAGGAGGTCGTGTTTCACCGATGGTACGGGAAACAGCTTCGCTCTGGATAGACCCCTCGGAATCCCATTGGTATTATGACTATGTGTCTATGGGAGGCCGAAATCAAGGTAGGTGTGTATAGTCTTAACCTGAGACTTACATCGCTAATACTTACGATAATCGATAGACTTTGGTCTTGGTGGTACAGGGCTTTAACCGGTTCTGCGTACACCACTTCTGGGTTTATCAGAGAGTCGTAGTGTATTGGGTGTGATGTCAAGACGGAAGTATCACTTCAGTCATAGTGGAGATGATGTCACGCAGGATACGGTATTAGTGCTCTTAAGTGTTGCGCAACCATCGGGATATTATGACTAGGTCATACATATCCGATTATAGAGACTAGTTACCAGACATCCGACATGTGCTTCGGACGGGGCAGACACTTATCCACCCCCAGCCCCAGCCTAGCACGTGACTATCCGATACTGGGCCGATATGCACAATACTACGGTATACTACGCTTGATACAGATCTATATATATCCCTGTAAGAATATTTCTGGAGAATTGGGTAGGCATGGCGTTTGCTAGAAGCCAACCTTGTCTTGTAAATCGGTATAAACGTAGTACGAGGTACTTACGTGTTCGGATAGTCCGACGACCGTATTTACTGCCAACATATCCGGAGATCTCATGGGTCGGTTCCTGAAGATTCACCGATGACGTATGACTCGCACTTTAATTAATCTGGGATTAATTCGATGAGAGAGAAAATTAATCTGGGATTAATTACGGAGATATTTTATCTCGGATAAAATATCGTTAAAGAGAGAGACGATTAATTTGGAATTAATCGATAAATTAATATATTCGATATATTATAACGAAATTAGATTTCGACGCGGAATTGAAATTAGATTTTAATTCGGGCGAACGAATTAATTTAGAATTAATTCGTTAGCGATGTGAATAGTGAATTCGCTAGGCGTAATCATTTAATTACGACGCAACGGAAAATTCGTTAATTTGGAATTAGCGAACCCGAGCCCGGGATTATTTGCGAGCGCATTCGCATTTCGAATTCGAGTGCGGCACGCAAGTCAAATCAAGCGTCAAATCGCAAGTCACATCAAGCGTCAAATCACATGTCACTTTGAGTGATGTGACATTTGAGTGATTGATGTGAGTTGATGTGAGATGAAGGAAGCATTAAATGCTTTGCTTTTTGAAATTGAAAATGGTAAATGACTTATTTATTTTTGGAAAATATAAATAAACCTTTTACATTTTTCTTTTTCCAATCATTCTCTCTCTCTCTTTTTACGGTTTTTTGTGAAAACCCTTTTCCCTCTCTTTTCTTCTTCTTCTTCTCCTTCACTCCTTCACGGTTTGGAACCATTTCATCTTCTCAATTTCTGGTTTGACCGAATAAAAGGGAAGCAAGGAAGAAGACTTAGTGCTAGCACACACATGAGTGATACAAAGGTGATAGGGAAGTGAGTTCGTGAGCTTGGAAGCTTGAAGCTTGGAGCTTCAATGGTGTCCATCAATGGCCGATTCTTGGAGGTGGAAGCAGCCATCACGTCGGCAGTCCACCATGTTCGCAGCTCATGCCGAGCAAGGAGAGCAGTGCGTTCGTGGTCTTTGTTGCATCTCTACCGATCAATGTGAGTTATTCCGCACCTCCTTTGATATGTATTCAACTCGTTTATGCATGATTTATGATCCTTGGGACTTGATTGAAACTCAACAATGGTATCTTGAGCCATTTGTGCATAAAACGTTTTTAGGGTTCTTGAGCAAAATTTGGGGCTTTTTGATTTAAGCATGATTTTGACAAATTGTTTGTTTAAGAATGTTTGTATATGAATAACTTAGAGTTATATGTAATCAATTTGAAGAAAAATTAATTGGATTGATTTTCCCCAATTTGCTTATTGTTGGCCAAAACTTTAATTTGGGTAAACTTGATTTTGAGCATGTTTAATGAAATTGGATGATTTAGAATGCTTAAAGTATGTTTAATTGAGGATTGATTGGATCAATTTGATTGAAAAAGTGTTTGGAACAATTTTCCCCAATTTGCTTGTGATGGCCGAAAATATGAACCTAATATTGTCTTGGATTTTTGATTTTTTGTTCATTGGATGACTTGCAAATCATTTGGGGATGTTGAATTTATGTTTAATTTGGTTCAATTGGATTGAATTTGATTTGGGCATAATTTCCCTCTTTGGCCGAGACACTTGAAGCATGAAATTGGGTTTGATTTTGATCAAATTATGTTGGACATGATTCATTGATGTTAAGCATGATTAATTGGACAAATTTGATGTTTTGGAAACTTTGATTTGGGTAATTAATAATGTTATACACTTTAGGTAATTTAATTGGGAAATTTGGAATTTTTGGAATTAAATTATTGGGCTTTAAATTGGATTTGGGCTTTTTAAGTTGTTATTGGGTTTATTGGACTTTGTTGTACAAAGTTGGTTTAGGCCAAAATTGGTTGGATCCAATTAGGCCCAAAACCGCTTCCAAAAGGCCCAAATGCGACTAATGAACCTTTAACGTTTAATTGGGCCTAATGGGCCTAAATTAATTTATGGGCTTATGGGGTAACTCCCGGATTGGATTTTGGTTATTCGGTTTGACCCGAGTTGACCAAAAGTCCACGCCTCAAGAAATTAATTAAAAGCCCATTGGACTTTAATTAAATTAATATTGGATATTAATCGGGCTTTGAGACCCGTAACGATTAAATTTGGAATTTAAGTCGTAAAGGTTTATTTTATAAAGTGTAATATTTAATTTGGAATTAAATAATGAATTAGAATTAAATACGTATTAAATTGGATTTAATCATGTAATTTAATTTTATTTGAGAAATCGTACTTTGAGTACGTGTTCGCAATACGAGTTTGACTCGAACAAAATCAAATCGTTGTTTGAACATTGGATGATCACTAATTATCAGATTAATTAATTTGATTAGATTGATTGATAACATGCTTGTATGAATACATGGTTGTGATGTTTGAATAATGTATATCGGATGGATATTAGTCGGGTGGGGCGATTTTGGAAATTGTAATAAATTTGATTTATTAATTGGACCTGCGAGTCCAGCCTTATCTCCTATTTCTTTGTATTCTCTTCTCACCTATTCCCTTCCCCTCAATGTAAATGAGGTTTCTTTAGAAGTGTAGTGTAACGGGTAGAAGAAATATTTGTGCTAGCGGGAGAGAGAAAGTGAGAGATTTGATCTAGGATCAATGTGTAAAATATCCATCCGCATATCATTATTATTTTATCATATGCGCTTTATTATGTGTTTAGAATGCATGTTTAAGGGTGTATGATGATGAGACCTTAACAAAGATAATTAAATTGGTAGCCAATTTGCACACGAAAAGCCCTCATCAAATATCATGCGTCTTTTCCTTCCATTGAGTGATTCTTGCTCAAGATCCTAGATTGGCATGGGTTGTTGGCCAAAGTCAAGCCCTTGTCCGTCGAAGATGTGTTTGAATCACGAGGCTTTGTTCCATATTGGTGTCTTGTCCAAGTTGTGGTTTGTTGGCCAAAGTCAAGACCACTTCTTGTCCAACGACATTGATTACGAAGCTTCCATGTCAATGGGTCCGCGCTTGACTGGGATCACTAGGTTTGTTGTGCCAAAGCCAAGGCCTAGTTGATTCAGAGGAAAAAGGTTAGGGTATACATTCGATGTATAGGCATATATAAGATATATGTTTGGGACTTGGATGTCCACCTACTGGATCTAGGAGTTGGATGAGATCCAATTGATCTTCGAGATCTACCTAGTTAATTATCATACAATTTGTTGGCCAAAGTCAAGATTGTGTGATATTTAACGGGATCCTAGCCCACTAGGAAACACGGTTTCCCGAGTACTCGACAGAGGGTTAGAGGCTCGCCGAAAAATAGTGGGAGGCAAGAATTGAATTTGCAATATTCGTTCAATTACTCGCCATACGCGCTCATTCAAATTATTTCGTCGTAATATTAAATGTTAGTTGGACTAATATTTAAATTGTTGTTTTAATAAACAGTTGGACTGTATTATATTGATTATATAATTGGATTATATTAATCAATATATTTGAATTAATTAATTTCAGTTTACAGTTGATTTTATAATTGGATTATAGTAATCAATGTAATTGAGGTTAATTAATTTGGATTATATTTGATTATATAGTTGGACTATTATAATCATTATAATAAATAGTACCACAAATCGTTGATTAAATAGTTGGACTATTAAAATCAAGATAAAATGAAAAGTTGGATATTTAAATATAATCTGGGATTAAAATATATTAAAAGATTTAATTTTCAAATTGGGAATAAATAATAGGTTACTTTATTTGATAAAATAACTTATTATACCTTAAGCCCAAAATTAAGCAAAATAAGTAGAGCATAAAATCTTTGGAAGATTTATGTGATGATGACTTTAATGCTTAATTTAATATACTTGTCATAAATCTAATTTTAGATTTAAGAAGTATTAAAATTGCAATTTATAATTCTTGGAGAATTAATTGACTATTCTAGAGGAGATAAAGTCAAAGTTTGCAATTGGGCATGTAGCACGAGGTGCACATCGTTTCGATATTCTAAAAACCCAAGGCTTGGCCTAAGGTTCCTAAAATATTGAAAAGATAATTGACATATACCAAAGTGACTACCATTTGGATATGGCAGACACGAAGGAATTAAAGAAAGGGCGAGGCTCTTACTTTAAAAATTTGTCAAAGTTATGTTCACTACTAGTATTGAAATTGATTTTAAATACTTAGTGTGGTACATAAAATATATGTATTGATGTTCAGAATCGCTTTGAGCTGGATACTGACTTCAAGCCGAGATTGCTCTGCGAATCGGAAACGGGACGAAAGTCGCTGTTTCGACCGTAGATACCTAAGTTTAGGAACTACCTTTGGGTGTGTACTTAAATTAGGAACTGTTATAATGTAACTAGTTTGACTAGAGACATTATCTCTATATCAGTGTTTAATCCGTTTGGATAAAACCTTTATATTATAGAACACTAAGTGTTTTATTATATAAAGATGATACTGAGATAAATACATTAGATGTAAATAACAGAATTTATATTTTGAATATAAATAAAATCTCAAACATATAAAATGACAAATAAATAGCTCAAATTGATTTGATCAATAGAGACTTATTTGTGGCATTGTTGTCTAGGACACAATTAACGAGACTCGTATATCCACACTTTTGAAGAGTGGGTACTAGGACTGATTTGACTATTCAAATAAAGTCTGCGAATCTAGTTTATTAGGTAAAGTACCTAAAATACTATTTACTTGTAATAGTTAAGGGCCACCGATCTGTTAGCCCTATTCATGGTGAAGTAAGTGGGCCCATGTCTAGCTAGGCTAGATGTAGATATGAATATTTCGTGACCTTAACGGATGTGGCATCACGTTATGGTTATGTGTTTCTTTTGAAGAACACAAATCAGAAACTTTTAGAGTTTCGACACGAAATAGACAAACAGATCGGCTATAGTATTATACCGTCACGGTAAGACCGTAATGGAAAATACTTAAGCAATAAGTTTCTTATATACTTGAAAGAGTATAGTATTCTTTCAAATGAGGACTCCTCCCGGAACACGTCAAAGTGACGGTGTGTCCGAACGGATTAACCGAATCATGTTAGACATGATAAGGCTAATCATGAGTCGCTCTGAGCTACCATTTCCTTCAACGGATAAGTTTTAACAGTGCAATAACTTATTTAGAATAAGGTTCCATATAATCTGTTTGACAGATGTCATATAGGATATGAACAGGGAAGAAACGAGGTTTCTCATTCCTGATAATTTGGGTATGCCAGGCATAACGTTTGGATGATACCAAACTAAGGACCCAAATTGGATAAGTGCCAATATAGGTTATCCTAAGGGAAACCATAAGTATAGTACTTATAAATCTCACATGAGAACAATGTGATTGTTGCTCACCATGCGGTTTTTCCTGAGAGGAATACCGATATGCAGTGGTCAGTGGGAGGATAGTGATACTCGATGAAAATCGGAGTAATACTGTTCAAGGCACAAGGTCCGTAATGGAACACAAATAGTTCATCAATGATGAATCTGTACCATTAATCTTCGAATACACAAGAACTGAGTAGATCGGATAGAGTCAGAAAACGACCTAGGGTATGGGTTTCTGATCTAACCTCATAAAGATGTCAATCTTATGAAGGTATATCCACCGACTACGTTTTGAGGAAGTGATACGAGGTATCGACTCCCTATTATGGCAAAGTGCCATGAATCCGAAATGGATTCCATGTATAACAACTATTGGATACTAGTTGTTGTACCACAAGGCATTGTGCCTATTGGTACATTAAACGTCTTCAAGGAAGACATACATGGAAGGCAACATACCAACGTACAAAGCTGGGCTTTTGACGGAAAGGTATCGTTATCAACATTGTGTTAATAACGGTTCAACCTTTTACCTGTTGCCATGGTAAATCCATTTTGAATATGCTTGTTGATAACTGCATATTTCATTTATGAAATGTGTCAGTTGCAGATCAAAATCGCTTTCCTGAAAAGGAAACCTTTTGGAGGATGCTTACAACATCCTGACGATTTTGTATAACCGACAAACAAGGTTTGCGGGTTATTCGATCCATGTTTGGATTGAAACAAGCATAAGGTTCTTGGAACTGACGTTTTGAAATAATCATAATGGTTTATGATTTGACTAAAACGAAATAATTCTTGTGTATATAAGGAGGTTAGTGGGAGGGCACTGACAATGAAATTCCCATAAAGCAATTGGTGAAAGCTTGGCTTTCATAGATATTCTTTCATAGAAATTCTCCGTAGAATTCTGGGAGTAACAACCTTTATTCAAGGAATAAAGATCTACAGGGATAGATTTGGAGTTGTTAACACTATCTGGAAATTGTACATTTAAAATGTACTTGTATTGGTGTCTCATACGCTTCGAGCATATGGAGTCACAATCGGGTCAATCCAAGTGATAGTCACTGGATTGAAGTTAAGACATCTGTTAGTATCTTAGAGAACTAAAGATGCTGTCTTAAATTATGGAGTAGGAGAACTTGAAGTGACTAGGATCACTGCTGCAAGTTTCCAAACGGTAAATACTGCGGTACTATAAAGTTTGAATAACGGGACAGTGAGCTGGAAATCTTCCGAGCAAGATAACTGTTGCCGAATAAACAACAAATGCGGATTATTGCTGCAGCTGAGGCAGCAATAGAAGCCATTTGGATCGAAAATAAATCTAATTAGATTAGATATAGTTCTTTTAGCAGCTGAGCTAGGCGTCAGCACAGGCTAAGGAATTAAAGGTCTCATCGACGATCCAGATATATACTTCTATATCATCTGATTCGTTCGGATCATACATCGTGGCGATGTGATGATCGTGTAAATCGCGTCAGACGATAATTAAGCAAATCCGCTGACGAAAACCTTTCCTCAGCAATTTGAGCGAACCGTACATAGTTCGGGTGTGGGACACTTGAGTGACTGGCTATGTGCCAAGTGGGAGATTGTTGGACAAAATGACCCATAGCGTCACTATTTGCACAGATCATTGTGTTGTTGTAGCAAATTAACTATGTGACAAGGAAATTGCACTCTCATCATTTGTGATTAGATCACCATAGATATATAAATGAAGAGAGGTCCCTATGATTAGTTCCTGGATTGAGAATGATATGAGACAGTATCAGTCCCCGAAGGATTAATCATTAAATATCCCTAGCCGGAGTATTATCGAGACTGGACATCGATAATGCGGAATAGGCTAGTATTGCACTTGTGTGCGTTGTGAGGGCACAACGGCATAGTTCTCATATATATAAGTATTGGATACTTATGCAAGTGCGATAGGAGGTCGTGTTTCACCGATGGTACGGGAAACAGCTTCGCTCTGGATAGACCCCTCGGAATCCCATTGGTATTATGACTATGTGTCTATGGGAGGCCGAAATCAAGGTAGGTGTGTATAGTCTTAACCTGAGACTTACATCGCTAATACTTACTAATATCGATAGACTTTGGTCTTGGTGGTACAGGGCTTTAACCGGTTCTGCGTACACCACTTCTGGGTTTATCAGAGAGTCGTAGTGTATTGGGTGTGATGTCAAGACGGAAGTATCACTTCAGTCATAGTGGAGATGATGTCACGCAGGATACGGTATTAGTGCTCTTAAGTGTTGCGCAACCATCGGGATATTATGACTAGGTCATGCATATCCGATTATAGAGACTAGTTACCAGACATCCGACATGTGCTTCGGACGGGGCAGACACTTATCCAGCCCCAGCCCTAGCACGTGACTATCCGATACTGGGCCGATATGCACAATACTACGGTATACTACTACGCTTGATACAGATCTATATATTCCTGTAAGAATATTTCTGGAGAATTGGGTAGGCATGGCGCTTTGCTAGAAGCCAACCTTGTCTTGTAAATCGGTATAAACGTAGTACGAGGTACTTACGTGTTCGGATAGTCCGACGACCGTATTTACTGCCAACATATCCGGAGATCTCATGGGTCGGTTCCTGAAGATTCACCGATGACGTATGACTCGCACTTTAATTAATCTGGGATTAATTCGATGAGAGAGAAAATTAATCTGGGATTAATTACGGAGATATTTTATCTCGGATAAAATATCGTTAAAAGAGGAGAACGATTAATTTGGAATTAATCGATAAATTAATATATTCGATATATTATAATTAGATTTCGACGCGGAATTGAAATTAGATTTTAATTCGGGCGAACGAATTAATTTAGAATTAATTCGTTAGCGACGTGAATAGTGAATTCGCTAGGCGTAATCATTTAATTACGACGCAACGGAAAATTCGTTAATTTGGAATTAGCGAACCCGAGCCCGGATTGTTTGCGAGCGCATTCGCATTTCGAATTCGAGTGCGGCACGCAAGTCAAATCAAGCGTCAAATCGCAAGTCACATCAAGCGTCAAATCACATGTCACTTTGAGTGATGTGACATTTGAGTGATTGATGTGATTGATGTGAGATGAAAGGAAGCATTAAATGCTTTGCTTTTGAATTGAAAATGGTAAATGACTTATTAATTTTTTGGAAAATATAAATAAACCTTTTACATTTTTTTCTTTTTCCAATTCATTCTCTCTCTCTCTTTTTACGGTTTCTTGTGAAACCCTTTTCCCTCTCTTTTCTTCTTCTTCTCCTTCACGGTTTGGAACCGTTTCATCTTCTCAAAATTTCTGGTTGACCGATAAAATGGAAGCAAGGAAGAAGACTTAGTGCTAGCACACCATGAGTGATACAAAGGTGATAGGGAAGTGAGTTCGTGAGCTTGGAAGCTTGAAGCTTGGAGCTTCAATGGTGTCATCAATGGCCGATTCTTGGAGGAGGAAGCAGCCCCACGCCGAGCAGTCCACAATGTTCGCAGCTCACTGCCGAGCAAGGGAGAGCAGTGCGTTCGTGGTCTTTGTTGCATCTCTACCGATCAATGTGAGTTATTCCGCACCTCCTTTGATATGTATTCAACTCGTTTATGCATGATTTATGATCCTTGGGACTTGATTGAAACTCAACAGGAGCTGGAAGTGCTTCCCACGAAAAGAATGGCGTCACAATTTACTGTGACAACACGGCGCCATTGCTTTAATCAAAGGAACCAAGGTCCCACTAGAATCCAAGCATGTAACTCAGGCGATTTCATCTCATCAGGAGATTGTGGAGAGAAAAGAAGTTTATATAGAGAAAATACTCACATAAGATAATCTTGCAGATTCTCTAACTAAAGGGCTGACTCAACAAAAGCATGATAGGCACACTTGAGAGTATGGTGTCCAGTTCATACTAGTTGGCTATAGTGCAAGTAGGAGATTGTTAGGGATATGCCCTACCCAACTTGTGGATGGGCTATATGTACATGTATTTGTAATATTTTCATTAATTTATAAATTGGCAATCTTTATTATAAGTGTCTTACATAACTTATATGAATCTCCAACACTGTAATAAAGCAATGGAGTAATTAGACGATAGCTTCCACGCTTTTGAGAATCATTACTATTAAATGTTCATAGTCATAGTTTTGTGAATAATATGGGCATTCACAAAGCAGAGGACTAGCATGATGATATGATATGCCCTTAAGTGGGGTAGCCGATCTCATAGGCTACTAGCGGAGATCCGTCCGCTTAGTGTATCACATGGATGCATGAGTTGCTCGTGTCCATCGAACTGACCGCTGAAAGTTTTCATACGGAGTGTTTATCCCATGTGTCTGTGAGAACTTTCATGTATCGATTATATGAATAGTCCTTTGACTTGAGGTCTTTACAATCTTATGTGTGGATCAAATAACTTTGACATTCTCCTTCCCCGGTTCAAAAGATCCGGTCATAAGGGTATGATTGGGTCATTTGTTGAAACACATGAAGTTTGTAAAGATACAACAGAGAATCGCCACTCTCTCGGATAATATTTTCTTATAAGAGTAATATTCTAGTTCGCGTTTGATATGTGTGATCAGTACTTGAGACTGTGGCCACAGCGGAAGAATCATGTGAGATTCTTAGGTTAGCACGATTCATGACACTATCAACATCATATCTTTGACCATATGGGTAGAAACTTTCCGTACCCTAGGTCAATAGGTGGGGATACAGTGAGGCGAAGGACCGTATCATATGTAAATCACATACAGAATAGGTATATATATCTTTCTTTCTCATTTGGGGGCTTTGGCATGTTGCTAGATGTCAACCTTTGTCATTGAAATCGAACGACCATCTGATCGGAGGATAATTTATGTTCGATTAAATTATCACGATTCATTTCATGTCCAACTTGAGGGGAACCCAAAAGGTCACACACGACAAAGTCAAAATCAATGGTTAACAGTGCACAATATAAATATAACAACATATATGATTGCTTAGGAATTGTTCATAAATGGTTCAATGTGTTTAATTATTAAACAGATCATTTATGAGGTTCCATAGTGGCTTAGGGATTGGTGAATGATGATAGGGGCATTTTGGGAATTGGAATTAAAAAAAAAATTATTTGTTTTGAATTCCAATTTGGCCCAAACTCTTATTAGGGTTTTATAATCTCATTAAACAACTAAATTAAGATCCAATGGCTAAGATTAAATTAGATTTTATCCCACATCAGATTCTTAATTAATTTTGTTGTCTTTGGAGCACTATATAAACCCAAAGAATTCTTTACAAATTTGCTACACCAAAACCTTTCATATCTTGGGTTTATATAAGTGAGCAATTCTAAAATTTAAGAGTAAGCCTCTGATTTTGAGGATCCTTAAGTCTAATTGACTAGAGGAACCTGGAGTTAAAAGTTTTGAGGTATTTTCCTAGGCTAGCACCAAGGGCAAAATACCCGTGCACTCAAGGCGTAGTCTTGCCGTTGAGTTTTGGCTTTGGTTTGTGCATCTTTAGAGGCCACACACTTGGGTGGCTCTTTGGAACGTGGAAGAGCTTGTTGAGTTCGAGAAAAGCTTGTAGATTGGAGGGAGAACTAGAGGAGTCTACGGTTCAAGTAAGTCTTTTTCTTTCTTTATTTTATTAAGAGTTCTTATGATAGTTAGAATGTTTAGGTTTATGTTCATTGCATGTTTTATGAGTTTTATGCTTAGAATATATAGTAACATGTCTGGGCCTATAGAATAATCAAAACAAATGGGTCTTGGGCAAAGGGAAAGCGGCATAATAATTTTGATTTTTCACTGCGCATTCGCGGCCGCTTCCCAACATAAAGCTAATCAGAGAAAGGCTGGATATAGCTTAAAGTCGCCAAAAGAGTTATGCAGATCACCGAAGGAAGGATTTTGAGTTCCAATTGGGGGATTTTGTATTTCTAAAAGTATCTCATTTTAAAGGAGTTATGAGATTCAGGAAAAAGGGTAAGCTCAGCCCTAGGTTTATTGAGTTGTTCCAAATACTTCAGAGAGTTGGAGGGAGAGCTTATGAATTGGCGCTTCCACCCAGCATGGATAGAATACTTCCTGTTTTCCACGTATCTATGTTACAAAAGTATTTGTGTGATGAATCTCATACGTTGAAGCCCCAGACAGTCGATATCCTTCAAGACTTATCTTATTCGGAACAACTAGTAGCTATCGTGGGTAGAGAGATCAGAAAGCTACGATCTCGATGGATTCCCTCAGTCAAAATGATTTGGCAACGTCACAAGAAACATGAAGCTACATGGGAACCAGAAGAAACCATAAGAGAGTAGTACCCTCACCTCTTCGGAGATAAAGGTAAACTATATATCCTTTAAATATCTTGATTCGAGGATAAATCATTTTAAGGGGGGAGAATTTATAACTACCCCAAATATTTTCAAGTTTAGCTAGGGACGTAACAAAGTGACGCATGGAATTTTCTTTTCCAGACAATAACAAAGAATTCCCAGGATCGACTTAGAGACAATAGATATCTTGGGGTGATTTAGTCATTTTCTTTCCAATTCAAAAAGAGCCCAACAACCAAAGTAGTAACTTAAATTAGAGCCCAAATTTCTTTAGTTTGTTAGGAAAGCCCAACAAATTAGAAATGCCCAACAAGTTATTTCCCTAGACTTTTCTAGAAATATGGTTAAGTAAATTACAAGGGAACTAAAATGAAAATTCTTCAAAAAACTTTTCCCCTTGGTTGTGGGTTATGAGAGAGGAGAGGAAGAGAAAGTTTGCTTTTACTTAGCAAATTTCTAAGCTCAACAAGAGTAATTCATCCCAAGCTAAACTCAAGAAGAAGAAAATGAAGATTAAGGACATTGTTAGTGAAGAGGAAAATTGAATAGAGGTAAGAAACACTTGACCAAAATCCTTGAATTATGAGTTATGAGGTATGGTTGTTGGTAGTATATTGTTGGTGGTAGTAATGTGATTATTGATGGTTGTTTGATTTAGAAACTCATGTTTGGGTAATTTTTGATATCTCATCCTAGTTAAAGCACTAAGTAAGGATGATGAGATTTAATGGTGTTGGAATGTTAGAAGTATGATATAATGAAAAATTAGATGTTGTAATTGTTTGTGGTTGTGTTGAAATAAGGTTTGGGGTTAACCATGAAAGAAATGAAAAATCTGGGTCTTGGAATTTTCTTCACGCCGCGACGCGTAACGAGGCAGAAGCTCGGATTTGGATCTAATAAGTTTGTGTCGTGACGCAACTGGGCCGGCGTCGTGATGCGCATCAAATCCAGAGCCTTTGTTTTATCTGAAGTCGCTACGCGAGTCCCGACGCGTCGTAATGTGTGACCTTATTTTATTTATTTTTTTAGTTTTTCCCACTTCATTCAAAGGGATAGAAGACATCATAAGGGACCCATATCAAGATTAAAGTACTTATGCACGACATGTGGAGGGGATAATTTAACTAGATTAAGAAACTTAATTTAATTTCGAACCATGTCTTACAACACATGTTCTAACCAAGTTTATTCCAAATAGATACTTGACAAGATCTGCGTTATCCCTCAGCGACATGAAGCAGAGTTGACCAAAC
The DNA here is from genome assembly GCA_019454045.1 of Zanthoxylum bungeanum. Taxonomy (NCBI): domain Eukaryota; kingdom Viridiplantae; phylum Streptophyta; class Magnoliopsida; order Sapindales; family Rutaceae; genus Zanthoxylum; species Zanthoxylum bungeanum. Next base: position 73,742 of record SKCR01050699.1, read on the forward strand.
TTCAAATCTGTCAAAATGATACATTTTTCAAGTTGATTTTTATTTACTTGTTATTGATCAATATTTACTTTAAAAGCTTTAGGACGCTAGCCATATTAACTATCAATTATTTCTTATATAAGAAAGTTTTGAGAAATTTTGAGATTTAAAAGCATAAGTATTTATGATTTGGAGGCATGAGGGAAAAACTCACCTCATCTCTGACTTATGGAATTGACGGACAGAGAACGTGTGCACAAGTAGTTCAGGGCTAGAGGGATGGCGATACGTAACGCCCTTAGACCCTAGTTTTAGGGTAAGGTAATATGATGGATTAGTATTACCGGCTCAAGTTAAGTGGTTTGGGGGGCGATGATACGTAACACCCCAAGACCACTAGTTAGGCGTATAAGGGGAAGGCGATACGTAACGCCCACATGCGTCAAGTTTTCTATAGTATTAGAGATTTTTATACATATAGTATTTCAGAAACGGTTTCCTTTTAAGATTAAAAGGAAATAATTAGTTTTCAAACAAGGATTTCAGAAACATTTTAAAGCTAAAGTAATTTAAAACAGTTACACTGATATAGTTTCTTGATTTTGTAGCTCCACTCAGTGAGTTCCATAGGACTTACCTCTACCACTTCCCAGTTCTTTTACAGTATTTGCCTTTCGGTGAGCCGCGTATAACTTTTAGAGACTCAGCTCGAGGACATGAGTTATACTGCAGTCACTAGATATGAGGTCCATCATTCCATATCTATATTCATATAGAATGTAGTTCTCTAGGATTTCATTTTGATATATTGTAGACATATGTTTGATGATGTACCTACGATAAATATTTTCAAATATGTATATATTTCAATATTATGCATTTATGTTAAATTTTGAGTTTACATGTGTAAATAGTTATAAGTTTGCATGGTATTACGATAAAAGCAAGTGTTCATTTGCATAAGTTAAAGGCTTAGACGCCAGTGGGATCTGTAGCCTGCAGGTAACATTCTCGTAATGGAGATGTTATAGTTTGAAATATTAAAAACTAGATCTCCTAACTCCAGCATTTTATTTTTAATCTAGGGAAGTGATGAAGCACAATATTAATGAGTTTAATATTTGATTTTATTTTATAATGCGTGGTACATTGGCTTGTTTATTGAATCTAGACCATAATGCTTCTTTTTGTCTGATCACCAATAAGATTGATATTGTAAACGTAGAATGAACTTGACAAATGGATTTTATGTTGAGCCTTAGATTCAATAGCACATGATCTCACCTTAGGGATTTCCTTATAGGATAGGAATATACATGTCGGGTGTGTGTAGCCATAACTGGAACTTAAACTTAATGAATTCGAGTTTCTTAGTTAATATATGAATATAGTTAATTAAGTCACTTTGAATATTTACATTCAACCATCGAAAGAGGCTTTCGTATATCTTTGTGTTCCAGGCTAACAAACTGTTATATTACATATGTAAAGGAGAATCAATTCATCTTTAGAATATTATTGGGCGGATTCATAACCCTGGATGTTTTATTTATTATTAATTTTCTTTGTATTGTATTATATTTTTATTTATTAGTTTAGTTAAATCCATCTTTAACCAACAACAATCACTTCCAATCCTAATTAGATATTGGTAAATAAATAACTTCAATAATTACCAACGTGAGAATTAATTCTTCATGGGATAAATATTTTTATACTACTTGTAAGATACGTGCTCTTGCATAAAGTGTGTTTACTGCAGATTAGTTATCATTTCAAGAAGTATCATACGTATATCATGATGTAATATATATATATATATGAGCTGATACGAGACTCTTAGGGTGGCCTCTAACACGCTAGGGTGAAACTAGAATGAACTAAATATGGTTTGGGGAAATTCTGATCACGCGTCACCGATGATGCCCCTATGGCGTCGCGACGCTCACATATGCTGGTGAACTAGTGAGCATCCTCTGTCTACGTGTCACGACGCAAGTCCCTGGGCGTCGCGACACTCATGTTCTAGAAATCTATATCTGAAAATTTCTCATTACACGTCTCAACACTGCCCCTTGGGCGTCGCAACGCTAGCCTGTTTTTCAGGATCCAAAACTTACTGATCAATATCTATCTTACCAAAATGTATCTCAACACCCTTACACTACAATTGTCCATAAATAATTCTTTAACTTCAATATTCAAGCATGTTAAAACAACATTCCATCATCATTTTAACTCATTAATCTCATAACTCCAACTTAGCTCAACTTTAGCAATTCTAAATATTTAGGCCTTTTTTAATATAATCCAGTTCCATGCTCATTATGCCCCTAAATGCAATCTTTAGTAGGTTACTAACATCAATATAACATCATATCATCAACAGTCCTCAATCCAAAATTTGGCTCAAGTTGCTCTTACCTCATTTCATTTAACTTTCCTCATCCCTCCAATCTTCCATGGTTTATTTCCTTCTTTTAGCTTAATATATGAGGATTGACATGTGATTCATCTTCTATCCTTCTTCTTTCTTTTTCTTTCTTCTTCATTCTTCTTCCTCACACGTTTCTTTCTCTTCTCTAAATTGTGGGATTAGAGAATAATATCCTTTATATATAATAGGGGATAATTGTCTAATTTTGCAAAAGTTTGAAATGAAAAAGTTGGAATCATTGAGATAGTTTGAAAATTCTTTAGATTCATCCTCGAGTACTATTCATTTAGGTATTTTATATGTATTTTTAACTTACTTATGATTCAAATTTGGAAAAATATTCAACGTAGAAGTTATAGGACTCGATCTTAAATTTTCGATAATATTAAGTTTATAAAAATCAGAATTTGTATGAGAAAGTTATGGCCCAAATACCATAGGCTGCCCGGAGTGGAACATCGTACCATCTCATATCGGAATCTCAAAGAATCTACCGATTGTCCCCAAAGTCATTTCATGAGTGTATATGTGTCCAAACATAATTTATATTATGTAACACTGGTCCTATAATGTAATAGTAGCTGAGATTACTGGTCGTTACATGGGCAGCCCACATGTGTATTGGTTCGTCGGTTCGGTTAAAAATGTGTTTTACGCTATTTTACGGAAAATTATTTTCGTAAAAATTTCACAAAGTTATCTAAATTAATTATGTCGTTATTTGATATCGAATAATATTTTTAGGTGAAATATGAATGATTTATTCATATTGGATATTGAATAATTTGTTCGGTAAGTTTAAAATTTAAAGTTATGATTTCGCCCGAATCGCGTCTTCTGTTGCGCCTGACTCCAATAAAATGGTATCAGAGCGAGTCTGATCCTACATCCATTATATTTTTCATATTTGATATATGATATTTAATCCATTTTATTATTTCCACATGCATGTGAAATTAATTTGAATAATTTCGAATTGTTTGACAATAAGAATATCCTCGTTTAATAAGGTTTTAAAGTAACTAGTATTGGGAATACTTATATCTTGGTCCGCCTTTCCAGTACGGATGCGAATGTTTTCCTGATGTTGTAGCTGTATCATACCAAAGTTGTACAGTTATGGCTGATGGTAGTTCATTTGCACTGGTAGAACTTATATGATAATGGATAAATTCAAGTGAAAGTGGATTCCTAAACGTGCCAAAGTTGTCAGGATTATATCGGTAGCTTGAGTTTGTCATTGACAAGTGAAGCCTTGATACGCCTCGTGTGAACCTGTCAAAGCTGTCACAACGAGAAACGGTCAGGACCAAAATCTAGAGTCACAATGAGTGTAATTGACAATGAGTTGTCTGCCTGTTAATGTACATAGGCGAGAACGTGCCAAAATTGTGAGTCGAAATATATTCATGGGGTCCACTTCCCATTATGGAATTCAATTTAATTATTGAATTCTCATTTTCCGTTGGGGATTACATTATTACATAAAGTAGTGGGAGGCACTGCTGGGTTAAAAATCCATAACAAATGTAGTGTGTAATATTATGAAAATTACGGCTTATGTTTTCCTTATTCTATTGTGTAAATAGAATTAAATTTTTAGTCCACCGCATGCATATTTTATATATATGTCTTCTAGTTTCACTTACAGTTGCAGCTTTCTAGAATAGGTTCTAGATTAAGAATAGGCTTGGATATTGTTAGATTAGTCTAAATTATTATGAACTATTGTTCCGATTTTCTTGAAAAATCAAGATGGTTGGTGACTTAGTTACTAAGTCATGATAGGTAATCTAAATAGAATCTGTTTTAGGATATAATTCTGTAGAGAGAATAGTTTCTTATGCAGTAAATATTGATATGAATTGGTTCGTGTCTCGAGATTCTTCAATGGCATTAAGAAAACCTCATTAGGTATTTGTTTATCTGATAATGACGTTTCTTGGCTTTAGTAATCTTTAGAGGTCACGTGTCCAACACTATTTTCTAATCAATTATTTTCAATTATTGTGAATACTTGAAGGTAAATTATAAAGCTAAAGAAAAGAGATGTATATAGTTGTGTGTAGAGAATATCGATTCTCACAATACGGCAACTATAGGTATTGGATACCAGATCTCCCATCTAGTTATTTGAAATATTATTCAATGATCGTTTTGATATTTAATATCAGAACTTGCGACTATTGGATAGTTACTTGTTCTATATAAACAGTTGTTACATATTTTAATACGATTAGTAGTGTAATTGACGAAGATAAACATTAAGAAAAATATTCGGTTAAGTAAATAACTTAGAACAATGCTTTATGAGCTGTTATCACTTAAGCATTATAAGCTTATTCCTTGTGGTAAAGGACGGTCTAATACGAGATCACACCGCATATCCTTATCCATTTATTGAATATTATAATCGAAAATGTGATTAAATATCATTTAACCAATGATTGCCATTGGACCATAAGATTTATTAAACTGATATAATAGATGTATGTAGTTTAATGAATTATAAATTGCTTAAAGTAGTTTTCTTTACTTCATAACTTAGTCAATGAGTTGTCATGACTTAGTTACGCGTTTATGATGAAATGCGGATAGAATATTTTGATTGGTTCAAAGATATTTGATCTAAAGTTTTGAAAATGTATCTTTAAATTCATTATGAGTCCTTGAATTGTTCAAAGATGTTTGATATTATCAAACATATGAATTTATGTCAATTAGTTATAAGGTTATTCAATGATTATGATTCTTACTTAATAGTATTCTTCTACGATTCCATCGTGATGGAATTGGTTAGTGGGAGGAAATGAATCTTATAGGATTTGATTCGTTTCATATTGAGTGTTACCAAATTAGTTTTCAATGCTCTTGGAGATATGCTCCAGTAACACTAATTCATCATTTTTATTAAGATTCCATTAGTTTCTACAGTCACATATATAATATGTATAAATAGAAAATTTGAAGCTTGAAAAGTTTGAGATTTGAATCTTTCTTTTGTATAATGGTTATGTAATTGAAAGTTCTTGCGCCTCAGAGGTACAAGTAAAAGTTTATCATTTATTCTATTTAATAGAATATTATATTCTATTTGATAGAATATCTTTTCTACGATACCGAGTAATAAAATAATTTTATTACTTAGTGTGTAATATCGGATGTTGACCATTGTAGAAAAGACTTGACTTATTGAAGTTAAAAGTGAGAGTGATAAACTATAAATGGAACTACATAATTAATAAGAGGAAAAGACCCTTAGACATCTTCTATATAAATCCAATAGGATGTCAGAATCATTTGCGAAGTATTTGATACTTAATGGTTTTTTTGTTTTCTTATCGAAGAAAGTTAACCTATAACTTATAGTAGGAGTGATATTTGATATTAATTCCGGAAGTTAGCATTAAACCATCGATCTAAGATTTTTCATAGCTTACTACGATCGAGTTTGTAACTTGATTGAGATTTCATTATGAATCGTTCGTAAAATGTATAATGGTTTACGCAGCAAAAAGCAAAGTGAGCTTATTAAAGGTTTGATCTTTATAATATGGCAGTGAGAAAGGTTATACTCAGCAATCTATTGTAGATTCTGAGGAAACTTATCTCTAGTCACACTAATTGAACAATTAAAGATATGTTGGCTAATGTTAATATTAAACTGTGTATTTTAGCTAAGAGTGCAAAGTGGCGTTCCTTTATGAAATGGCCTCGGAGTTTGTATTCTGCTAAAATTACAGTTTGGTATACTAGTTTATCGAGCCTATTGTAGACTCATATGATTTTTTCGGAAATCTGTGTTCTCTAATTTTGATATCAGTCAGATTGTCAAATTTTATCAAAACATAGAAAATACATATGTGATAGTAGAGTTAGTGGAGCGTACAAATTTCTTTCTGATGTTATATATCCTAACGACATTATCATTATTAAGGTAATAATGAGATGTTTATTAGGTAAAAGATTTACCTAAGTTTTCTTTTTTCCGTGAAAGTAGTAGGAGTAATCTCTATTATATTTGGTATAAAGTTTTATATATGATGTAAAACTAAGAGACTTGTGAGATACTCCCATTAGTCGGGCATTAGATATAATCTAATAAAGGACATAGTAAGATTATCTGTGTGACAGTTACTATAACTGTTAGACAGTTAGTGTGTCTCTTATATATAGTATTCATTTTTTGTAAAAGATGATTCCCTAATTGAAAGAGAAATTGATTAGAATGTCTAATCAATCTTATGCATCGTAGGATGATGATATAATTAATACTATATTATGTGCAATTAAAGATATCCATTTAATCATAATTGTTACGAGCTATTTTGATAGACTGTAGACCATAGGATAGGTCTTCAAATATGTTCTTTGTTATCTTTGAGATATTAAGAATGAGTTTCTTATTCATTGAGAATATAGTCTTCAATCATTAAGGTCGGATTAGTTTTGAGTCTAATTATGATGTTAGACAATCTATATCATAAAGAGTCAAAAAAGATGCAGTGAGAGTGTCACAGTTGATTCTACTGTGAGTGAAATTATTTGTAACTTATGAAGTATTGACTTATAAAGTTGCATAGTGACCTTAAACATTAGAAGTTTTGATATTAGTGTTGTACTTGTGGTTGTCTGTATAGTATTTTGGATTTAATCCTTAAATACTTAGACAACTCGGTAGCTGTAGCATAATATTGATATCGCATTTGAGCTATATTGATGTAGAACTTAGTTTCTATAAAATATGAATGATGTTGGCTAAAGAGAAACGATTGGGTTTGTTGGAAAAGTTCAATATGTTATAACAGACCTACTTATTGTTGCCTACTTCTTAAGTGCTAGGTGAGCTCTTGAGGGCCATGCGTATGTGATACATATTAAGATGTATATATGATACCGTGGATTGGCACTAGAGCTAGTGGGAGAAATTATTAGGGTTGGTGCTCGGAACGTCAATCTGGATCGTATTTATGTCTGATTCATGAATACGAATAATAAATTTTTCCATAATATTACCTATATATGGTTACACCTCTTATTTTTATATACGTATTCAATTTAATTATGATTAGATGGAAACTAAATCTGATTTAGTGATATGTATATATTAGACAAAGACCATAGGATTTACAACGTAGTGCGCGGTTACAATGTAGTTTGTAATTGACACTAGGAAGTGTCACTATAAATTGTATATTCTCAAATAAAGCTTCTAGTCAAGATTTACTAACACGGGTCAGTTAGTAAAATCTGCTGAGACCAGTACATGTCGTATATCAAGACTTGATTCGATAGTTTATCTCAATAAACCATGAGTCTTGGGAGACCTGTATAGACGTGTAGGTGTTTATTTGATAAACACTGAACAAGTAACCAAAGATTTCCTAAAAAATGGTACACCAACGTCAATAGGAATTTTCTTGAGTCAAGTAGCATAGTGGTCCCTCGACTTGCTGGTCCTTCGACTTGCGATACCACTGTGAATATATGAGACATCCTCTACACTTTGATGGCAGTCAGGTCATCGATCTATATAGATTAAACCTCCACATGTTCATTGGGTGTGGAACCATGCTCATGATATCCTGTGAGTATCATATAAAATTTGTCAGTCCTGTGTACATGGCATATGTATCATGTATATATTTGCGATCTAGTAAATCTATGGTTGTGGTATACTTCGGAAGCGAGTTCCGACTGTTATTTAGAGACTGTAAATTTATAAGTCAACTATATTATACCTAAGGAATTTGACGTTCCTATCTATATCCCCGATATAATATTAATAGTCTTTGATGAATGGATTATATGTATGCAATGACCTCGACTTGAATAGTTTAGCGAGATTATCTGTGGTTGTCACAATTTACAAGTTGGTGAATTATGAACACGAAATTTGATTTCGTGATGGATAAACCTAAACTTAAAGAGTCCCACAATATGAAGTGTACTCGTTGAGCACTTGGGCAACACGTTATGAATAATACAGATTATTCATAATATTTTATCGGATTAAATGAGTTAATTCGAATCGTTTAAGGGTTAAACAAAAAATACATGCATAATGGGTATTTCAATCATTTCCTAATTAATATGTATTTGTATTTAATATATGATTTTATTAAATACATATTAATTAATTATCAAATAAGATATTTAAAACATATCATAAATATATGTATTTTGATTATTTAAAGTAAATATGATACATATATTTAGATATTTATATTTAAGTAATTATTTAATTGTTTAATTGTTAAATAATTAAAGTAATTAAAATATAAATATCTAAGGAGATATTTAAGTTTGGAAATGATTATAGAGTATAAGTTTGACTTATTTACATTAAAGATAAAGGTGTTAAAATTACATTTGGCTTCTTTAATTTGATTAAATGATAAATTTTACCTTGGATAATTTTACACTAAAATTTCGGCCAACCCTGTTATAAAAGGCGAAAAATTTTTGTTTCTCTTTCATAATTCATCCCAAAAAGAAATCTCCCAAAATATTTCTTAAGAGAAACTTGAGAGAAAGAGATCAAATCAAGACGAAAGCTTACGGAAATTAGGAGATTTTGAGATAATCTTTAATAATCTTAACTTAGAAAATTTGTTTCTTATCCTTGAGTAACTAAAATTATTCTAGGGTTTATTTATTTCTTAAATTTTGGGGCTTTTTGATTTGGAGGATGCATTGAGAGGCTTGATGCATGTGTGAAGTAAGATTTAGTAATACTAGTGTAATATTAGTTAATTTTTTTCATATGATGACTTGTTACCATTCTAAAGTGTTATGACCACTCTTATAACTCCTAGAATTATTATTAAGTTCTTCATTGGTGGTGGCTTTGATTGGTGTAAATATTAATATGATTAATATTATGAATATTGGATTTAAAGCATGAAAAATGATCATTTTTTCATCCAGATCAGATCTTATATATTAGTTTTGATGAAAAATATATTATTTAAATGTATTGGATGTGTATTGGACATTGGAATAATTTTCAGAAATTATTTCGGAGTGAAAATATACGAAAATGGCGAAAAACAGCGTTACCGGGTGAGTTTTAGGCTTACCGGGTAACAGCTGTCCAAACAACGAATTGGTCACTATTCAGGCAACTCATGAACTGGCCAAGTACTGTTGGGGTAGACCTGGGCAACCCTTGTGTGTATTGGTTGGTCGGTTCGGTCAAAAATGTGTTTTATATTTTTTTACGGAAAAAAGTTTTCGTAAAAGTATCGCGATGTTATCTAAATTAATTATGTCATTATTTGATATCGAATAATATGTTTAGGTGAAATATGAATAAATTATTTATATTGGATATTGAATAATTTATTCGGTAAGTTTAAATTTTTAAAATTATGATTTCGCCCGAACCGCGCCTTCTGTTGCGCCTGACCCCAAAGTAACGCCCTTAGATCCTAGTTATAGTGACATGGACATATATAGATTCGAGACTAGGGGGACGATGATACGTAACGCCCATAGATCTTAGCTTTATTGTCGCATGGTACGGCGATACGTAACGCCACATGGCACTAGTTAGGTGTTTGTAGGGATGGCGATACGTAACGTCTTAAACATCATATTTTACAAAGGATTTGGATACAGATCCAAGACCAGGGGGGACGAAAATACGTAACGCCCATGGATCCTAGTTAAAGTGACATGGACAGATACATATTTGATGCTAGAGGTACGACGATACGTAACGCCCTTAAAATCCAGTTCAGATGAAGATTCAAGACTTGGGGGGACGACGATACGTAACGCCCCTATATCTCAGCCTTAGTGTCATGGGGGATGGTGAAACGTAACACCACATGGCACTAGTTAGGTTTTTATTGGGATGACAATACGTAATGCCCCTAAACACCATATTTAAAAGGATTTCAGACATGTGCTTAGGGGGACGACGATACGTAACGCCCCTCATCACCAAGTTATTATGGTGACTTTTAAAGTTTTCAGATAAAAGGATTTAGAATGTTTTATGTGATTTCTAACTATAAAGATTCAAAAGTAATACAAGAGTTTTACAGTTTTATAGAGTACGTGAGTTGTGATTTCACTAGTTATAGAATCTATTGATTTGGAATTGATTTCCAAACATTACCAAATTGGAATTTCATTAAGGAATTTTGACACTACTTGATCTTGTTACCATCACGGATTTTGAATTCAGTTTTACTACCAGCTGGCTTGATATTTTCCAACATATAGGATTTATGGTTTATAAATATATATGGTTTTCAGAGTTTGTACTAAAGTTTTATAATTTTCAGATATAGAAATTCTATCTTTTACATATAGCTTGCCCTACGGGGCCAGGCGCAATTGGTTCTACTATCTGGTGGAAATATTTTCCTTGATATGGAAGTTCAGCATGTTGGACAATTATGACCCATAGCATCACTATTTGTATAGAACATGGTGTTGTTGTACAAATTCACTATGTGACAAAGGAAAATGCTCTTTTATCATTTGTAATTAGATTACCAGGATATATAAATAATAAAAGTCCATATGATTAGTTCCGGATTGATAAGATATGAGACAGTATCAATCCATGAAGGTTTAATCATTAAAACATCCCTAGTCGGAGTATTATCGAGATTGGACATCGATAATGCGGAATAGACTAGTACTGCACTTGTGCGTGTTGTGGGAGCATAACGGCATAGTTCTCATATATTTGGGTATTGGATACTCATGCAAGTGTAATAAGAGGTTGTGTTTACCGATGGTACGGAAACAGCTTCGCTCTGGATAGACCCCTCAGAATTCCATTGGTAGTATGACTATGTGTCTATGGAAGTCTGAATCAGGGTAGGTGTATTTGGTCTTAACCTAAGACTTGCACCGCTAATACTTGCGACAATCAATATACTTTGGTTTTGGTCGTCCAGGGCTTTAACAGGTTCTGTGTACGCCTCTTCTGGGTATATTGAGAATCGTAGTGTATTGGGTGTGATGTCAAGATGTAAGTATCACTCCAGTTATATGGAGATGATGCTCACTTAGGATACGGAACTAGTACTCTGTAGTACTGCAGTCATCGGGATAATATGACTAGGTCATGATTATCCGATTATAAAGACTAGTTACCATAGATCCGATATGTGCTTCGTACGGGGCAGACACAATTCCAGCCCCAGGCCTAGCACGTGACATCCGACACTGGATCGTAATACGCAATACTACGTATATTATGCCTGATATAGATTACATATTCCTTTAAGAATATTTCTGGAGAATTGGGTAGGCACGGTGCTTTGCTAGAAGCCAACCATGTCTCGTAAATCGGTAAAAACATTAGCATTCCGCAACTTTACTTTGATGTATTCACACGTTTTCATCGCTTAATTGATCTTGGGATGACTTAGTAAACCCAACAATGGTATCAGAGCCTTGATTAAGCATGAAATTGATTTAGGGTAAGATTTGGGTAAAATTGATTTGAGCATGATTTGATGAAATTGTTTGTTTGAATATGCTTGAATGATGATAACTTAGAGTTATGCATGATCAATTTGATGAAAATTGAATTGGATTAATTTTGCACCAAATTTTGGCTTGGCCGAATTTGTATATGCCCTAAAGTCATGGTGATTTTTGTTTTTTGATCATTGGATGAGTTGGAAGACATGAGATAAATTGATTTAGGATTTAATTGGATTGAAATCAAAATCGATTTTAAAAATCCCAAATTGCCGTGATCTTCAAAGCATGGAAATGAATTGATTTTTTGATTCAATAATGTTGGACATGTGTTGATGATGATAAGCATGATTAATTATGTAAATTGGTATTTTGGAAATGTTAATTTGACTAATTAATTATGGATAATGCACTTTAGTTAATTGAATTGTGAAATTTGGAATTTTGTAATTTAATTAGTTGGGCTAAATTTGGAATTGGGCTTGAAAAGTTGTATTTTGGCTTATTGGGCTTGGTTGGGCCAAGTTTGGTTTAGGTTAATTGGTTGGATCCAATTGGGCCTAAAACCATTTCCATAAAGTCCAAATAATGATTAAATGGGCCTTTAATATTTTAATTGGGCCTAATAGGCTTAAATTGATTTTTGGCAAAAGGGTGATTCCTTATTGGGCTTTGGTTGCCAAAGTACATTCCTTATAAATTAATTGAAAGCCCATTGGACTTTAATTAAATTGACATTGGATGATAATTGGGCTTTGAGACCCGTAATGATTAGATTTAGAATCTAAGTCGCAAAGGCTCATTAATAAAATGTAATTATTTAATTTGGAATTAAATAAAGAATTAGTATTGAATAAAAATTAAATTGGATTTATTATTGTAGTTTGATATAATTCAAGAATTCGTACTTTGAGTATTTATTCTTAAACGAGTTGGACTCGCGCAAATCAAATCGTTGTTTGAACATTGGATGGTCATTAATTTCAGATTAATTAATTGGATTAGATTGATTGATAACATGCTTTGTGTGAATACATGGATGTGATGTATGAATAATGTATATCAGATGGATATTAGATGGGTGAGGGCAATTTTGGAAATTGTTTTAATAAATTTAGAATTTATTAAATTGGACCTCCGTGTCCAGCCTATTACCTCTTGACTCTTTGTATTTCTCTTCTCACCTATTCCCCTCAATGTAAATGAGGTTTCTTTAGAAGTGTTATGTAATTCGGTAGAAGTAAGATTTGTGCTAGCGGGAGAGAGGAAATGAAGAGATTTGTTCGAGGAACAAGTTGTTTTAAATATCCATCCGCATATCATTATTAATTTATTTATCGCGCCTTATTATGCTTTTAGAATGCATGTTTAAGGGTGTATGATGAGACCTAATCAAAGATAATTAATTGGTTGCCAATTACGCGAAAAACCCTCAACAAATATTAATCGTTTTTCCTTCCATTGAATGATTCATTCTCAAGATCCAAGATTGGCACGGGTTTGTTGGCCAAAGTCAAGACCTTTGTCCATCGCGGATGTGTTTGAATCATGAAGGCTTTGTTCCATATCGCATGTCTTGTCCAATTTGTGATTTGTTGGCCAAAGTCAAGATCATTTCTTGCCCATCGACATCGATTACGAAGCTTTTCAAAGTCAATGGGTCCCGCTTAACTGGAATCATTAAGTTTGTTGTGCCAAAGCCAAGGCTTAGTTGATTCAGAGGAAAAAGGTTAGGCAATATATTGGATATATTGGCATTTATTAGATATATGTTTCGGACTTGGATGTCCACCTACTGGACCTAGGAATTGGATGAGATCCAATTGATCTTAGAGATCTACCTAGTTAAATATCATACAATTTGTTGGCCAAAGTCAAGGTTGTGTGTTATTTAACAGGATCCTAGCCCACTAGGAAGAGGGTTAGAGGCTCGCCGAAAAATAGTGGGAGGCAAGTATTAAATTTACAATTTCATTTAGATACTTGGCAATACGCGCTCATTTCATTTTTTGTCGTTAATTAAATTAATATATTAGTTGGACTAATATTTAATTGTTGTTTTAATTAAACAGTTGGACTGTATTCAAACTATTTCATTTATAGTTGATTATATAATTGGATGATAGTAATCAATATATTTGAATTTAACCAAACAAATTATAGTTGATTATATAGTTAGACTATAGTAATCATTATAATCGATAGTACATGAAATCGTTGATTAGATAGTTGGACTATAGCAATCAAGATAACTGAAAGATTAGTGTTTAAAACATAAACCTGGGTAAAAATGTCTTTAAACGACTTTAATTTTCAAATTGGGAATAGAACCTCAGGATAGTCCTCGGAACTAAGAAGTTATTCTATTTGATAGAATTACATCTCGGGCCTAAGCCTGGAGTTGAGCAAATAATATAACATGATCTTTGGAAGATTCATGTGATGATAATTTTAGTGCTCAATCCTTTATGCTTACCGTAATAACTCTTTAATTTCGTTGTCAAAATTAAGGATTAGATCCTTGTACCTTGATGATGAAATTAAAGATCTTCATATATCTATTCTTAGATCTTAGAAGTACTAATTGCATAAGAAGCTCTTTAGCTCGTGTATGTCAGAGGGTACATCTGTCGAGCACTAGGTGTCGCAGATGAGCGCTGACATCGATCAGCTAGGTTAGCTGGCCATTACCTACGTGGCCGAGACTACCAAAGATTTGATCTTATAGTCTCTACCCGAAAGCTGGGGAGGTTCATTATGAACCAAGAGAAAAACTCTTGGAGAGTTGATGGCTATGCTCTAGGAGGCAGAGCCAGAGCTTCTCAAAGGGGCAAAGGCAAAATCATCACAGTCTTCTAGGAAGACAAAGGAAATATCCCAAGATGTCTGCCTAAACTGTGGAAAACGGGGTCACTGGAAGCGTGACTACCGTATACACAGGCAGACGTGAAGGAATTGAAGAGGGGCAAGGCTCCGGCTTCAAGTATGTTTGTCATAAATATGTTCACTATTAGTTTCAAAATTGGATATTTGATACTAAATGTGGTACATAAATATGTATTGATGTGCAGAATCTGCTGATTAGCAGGAGACTGACTTCGGTTGAGATTTATCTACGAATCGCAAACGGGACGAAAGTCGCTGTTTTAACCGTAGAATCCTAAGTTTAGGAACTACCATTTGGGTGTGTACTTAAATTAGGAAACTGTTAAAATGTAACTAGTTTAACTAGAAACATTATCTCTATATCAGAGTTTAATCCGTTGCAGATATACCTTTATATTCTAGAACACTAAAGTGTTTTATTTTATAAAGATGATATTAAGATAAACACATTAGATGTGAATAACAGTATTTATATTTTGAATATAAATGAATCTCAAACGTATGACATGACAAAAAAATAGCTCAAACTGAATTAATCAGATAAGACTTATTTGTGGCATAGTTCTCTGGGACACATTAAACAAGACTCGTATATCTACACTTTCGAAGAGTGGATACTAGGACGAATTTGATCCTATTCAAATGATGTCTACGAATCTAGTTTATTAGGCAAAGTGCCTAAAACACTTTTTACTTGGTAAAAGTGCAAGTGCCATCGATCTGTTAGCCCTCGTTCATAGTGACATAAGTGGGCCCATGTCTAGCTAGGCTAGAGGTGGATATGAATACTTCGTAACCTTTACGGATGTGGCATCGCGTTATGGTTATGTGTTTCTTTTGAAACACGAATCAGAAACTTTTGATAAATTCAAATAGTTTCGACACGAAGTAAACAGACAGATCGGCTAAAGTATAAAACTGTTACGGTTAGACCATGGTGGAAAATACTTAAGCAATAAGTTTCTCAACTATTTGAAAGAGTATAGTATTCTTTCACAGTGGACTCCTCCCGGAACACCTCAATTGAGCGGTGTGTCCGAACAGAGAAACCAAACCTTGTTGGACATAGTAAGGTTAATCATGAGTCGCTCTGAGCTACCATTTTCCTTTGAAGGATACGCATTATACAGTGCAAGACTTATATT
>SKCR01050700.1:0-90276 GCA_019454045.1 Zanthoxylum bungeanum
GAGTTTGATCAATCCGATAGAATATGTAAGTTTCCGGTAAAAGTGAATTTTTGCGTAGAATGATGTGTTTTGATTTTAATGATAGTTATGAGTTTTATATGAAATTACAAACATATTAGGATAAATTCAAGTGGAGTCGAAGGGTTCGAGACCCTTTCATAGCGTTTGCGAAAACTGTTCGGAAGATTTTATAAAAATACGTAAACCGAGAATTTAGGTGAACAATTTGCTTGGAATAGTTTGTAATGGTATTTTGAGATTATTGAAACTGAAAACATTGAAAACGGACTTGATTTGGTTTTTCCGAAAAGATCCGAAATTTTATCATAGTTTAGTCGAGAACTTCGTAAGTCGTGTTTCTGACGATATTTCACCATTTGTTTTGACAGATGTGATTAGGACCAGGAGTGGAAGCCAAGTTAGTAACTCATGCGATGAGTGCTTATATAGTTTGTTGGTGTTATATATATGTATGTATGTATATATGTATGTATGTGTATTGTAAGTGTTCCTAGAACATGCCAAGATCGTCTAAGAGTGATTCGTGTGTGAATTACCAAGAGAGTTGCGGAATACTCACATTGATTGGTTGAGGAGATTTCAAAAATTTACATCTTTGTTGGATGTGTTTGGAAGCTTCGGAGCTTGAGATTGAGTTCCAAACTCTCGGGTGAGTCTCCCTATCACCTTTATTTGCTCTCAAAGTGCTAGCTTTGCTTGAAATTTTTGCAACAAAAATTTCCCAAAATAGAGAGAGTAATCGGCAATTGAAGGAAAGATAGGAGAAGATGAATAGTGACCTAATACAACTTCTAAAGTTGACCACTTTAAATAATTAAGTTGAGTGTTGGTGTAGGTTGAGTATAAAACAAGCAATCCAAGCCTTTTTAAACTAATACCAAATTCCATCACATGTCAAACATGTTGATGTAAGTTGGTGGGCCCCATTTGAATTCTAAATTTAAGTCGGACAATCCAACACGCAACTTCGCTCGGGCCCGGGTTCGTTTAATTCTGAATTAACGAATTTTCCGTTGCGACTTAATTAAATCTAATTTAATTAAATAATAATGTCTCACAATATTATTATGAAAGTCGCTTGCGAATTAATTTTAAATTAATTCTTTCGCGCGAATTAAAATCCAATTTTAATTCCGCATTGAAATTTAATTTCAATTAATATATCTAATATATTATGTTAGCTCAATTGACTAAATTAAATAGTAAAAATTCAATTTAACTATTAAATTTATTTTACCGATTAATTCTAAATTAATCGTGTTCTCTCTCTTCGACGAATTTATTCCCAGATAAATTCTCGACGCAATTAATCTCAGATTAATTCTTTCTTTTGATAATTAATTCCCAGATTAATTATTGCTGTGATTAATCTCATATTAATTTTCTCTCTCATAATTAATCCCAGATTAATTATTGTTCGAGTCAAATGTCATCGATGAATCTTTGGGAGGCGACCCAAGAGATCTCTGGAGATGTTGGCAGTAAATACGGTCATCGGACTATCCGAATACGTGCGTACCCGGTACCACGTTCTTACCGATTTACAAGACATGGTTGGCTTCTAGCAAAGCACCGTGCCTACCCAATTCTCCAGAAATATTCTTTAAAAGAATATATAATCTTTGTCAGGCGTAGTATACGTAGTATTGCGTATTACGATCCAGTATCAAAATGTCACATGCTAGGCCTGGGGCTGGAATTGTGTTTGCCCCGTACGAAACATATATCAGATCTCTGGTAACTAGTCTCTATAATCGGATAATCATGACATTGTCATATTATCCGGATAGCTGCAGCATACAAGAGTACCAGTTCCGTATCCTGCGTGATCATCATCTCCATATGACTGAAGTGATATTTCCTTATTGACATCACACCCAATACACTACGATTCTCAGTATACCAAGAAGAGGCGTACACAGAACCTGTTAAAGCCCCGGACGACCAAAACCAAAGTATAATGATTGTCGCAAGTATTAGCGATGCAAGTCTCAGGTTAAGACCAAATACACCTACCCTGATTCGGACTCCAATAGACACATAGTCATACTACCAATGGGATTTCGAGGGTCTATCCAGAGCGAAGCTGTTTCCGTACCATCGGTAAACAGAACCTTCTATTACACTTGCATGAGTATCCAATACCCAAATATATGAGAACTATGTCGTTACGCTTCCATAAGACGCACAAGTGTAATACTAGCCTATTCCGCATTATCGATGTCCAGTCTCGATAATACTACGACTAGAGATATTTAATGATTAAACCTTACGTGGATTAATGTTGTCTCATATCTTATTAATTTGGTACTAATCATTTGGACTTTTATCATTTATGTATATTGGTAATCCAATTACAAATGATAAAAGAGCAATTTCCATTGTCACATAGTTAATTTGTACAACAACGCCATGTTATGTACAAATAGTGATGTTATGGGTCATAATTGTCCAACAATCTCCCACTTGGCCTATAGCCAATCACTCAAGTGTCCTACACCTGAACTATGTACGGGTCGCTCAAACTTCTGCTGAGAAACAGCTTTCGTCAGCGGATTTGCAATGTTATCATCTGATGCATTTTATTCGATCATCACATCACCACGATGTATGATCTGACGAATGAGATGAAATAGTCGAAGCATATACTCGGATTGTTGATGAGACCCTAATTCTTTAGCATGTGCTGTAGCCTAGCTCAGCTGTTAACAGAACTATACCTAATCCAATTAGGATTATATAAATCCAAAATGCTTCTTTTGCTGCCTCAGCTGCAGCAATGTTCCGCTCTCGTTGTTTATTCGGCAACAGTATCTTGCTTGAAAGATTTCCAGCTCACTGTTCTGTTATTCAAACTAAATATGTACCCTTATTGCGACTTAAGTCGTCTTTGTCGGTTTGGAAACTTGCAACGGTGAATCTAGTCACCTCAAGTTCTCATTTCCCAATATATCCAGAAAGCATCCTTAGTTCGTCCAAGATACTCAATGATGTTCTTTACATTAATCCAGGGACCATCACTTGGATTGGTCTTATACCGTCTACATATGTTCAAAGCATATGAGACATCAGGTCACATACATTTCAAAAACGTACGAACTCTGGGAGGGTTGTCAACATATTTCTAGATCTATCCCAGTAGATCTTTATTCCTAGAATAAAGCCTGCTTCTCCTAGGTATTCTATGGAGAATTTTAATGAAAGCCAAGCTTTCACCGATTATTTTATAGGAATGTTATTGTTAAGAAGCAATACATCATCAACTTATAGGACATTCATTGTCAGTGCTCTCCCACTAACCTTCTTATATACACAAGAATCATATTCGTTTGAATTAAATCATATACCATTATGATTACATCAAAACATTGATTCCAAGAACACAATGCTTGCTTCAATCAATAAATGGATCGATTTAACTTGCAAACCTTGTTTGCATGTTATGGTACGACAAAACCGTCAGGATGTTGTAAACATCCTCCAAAAAGTTTCCGTTAAGGAAATCGATTTTGACATCCCTTTGCCATATTTCGTAAACGAAATATGCAGCAATAGCAAGCATTATCCAAATGGATTTAATCATGGCAATAGATAAAAGGTTTCGTCGTAGTCGACAATATGTCGTTGACGATACCCTTTCTGTACAAGCCTAGTTATGTACATTTATATGTTGCCATCCATGTATGTCTTCATTGAAGACTAATTTAGTACCAATAGGCATAATGCCTTATGGTATATCAACCAGTGTCCAAACTTGGTTGGTATACATGGAATCCATTTCGGACTTCATGACACTTTGCTATAAAAGGAGTCGATACCTTGTATCATTTCCTCATACGTAGCCGGTTCGTCTTCCTCAATAAGATTGATATCTACATGAGGTGAGATCAGAAACATATACCTCCCAGGTTATTTTCTGACTCTCTCCGACCTACATGGTTATTGTGTATTCGAAGATCATTGGTACAGTTTCATCCCTGATGAACTGTTGGTGTTCCGTGAGGATTCGGTGCCTGGAACAGTATTACTCCGATTTTTATCGAGTTTTACTTTCCTCCCACTTACCACTGCATATAGGAATTCCTTTTAGGAAAACCACATGAAGAGCATCAATTACATTGTTCTCTTGTGAGTTGTATAAGTATTTTACTTTGGTTTCCCTATGATAACCTATAGATAGGCACTTATCCAATTTGGGTACTAGTTTGGTATCATCCAAACATTCAATTATATGCCCAGCATCCCAAATCATCAGGAATGAGAAACCCGATTCTTTCATGTTCATATCTAATATAGAGTCTGTCCAACAGACTTTTGACGGAACCTTATTCAAAATAAGTATTGCACTGTTTAATGCGTATCCCTAGAAGGAAATTGGTAGCTCAAAGCGACTCATCATTAACCTTACTATGTCTGACAAAGTTCAGTTTCTCAGTTCGGACACACCGTCAAATTGAGGTGTTCCGGGAGGAGTCCACTGTGAAAGAATACC
Organism: Zanthoxylum bungeanum; assembly: GCA_019454045.1. NCBI lineage: Eukaryota > Viridiplantae > Streptophyta > Magnoliopsida > Sapindales > Rutaceae > Zanthoxylum > Zanthoxylum bungeanum. The sequence goes on from SKCR01050700.1 coordinate 4,514, forward strand.
ATACTCTTTCAAGTAATCTTAAAACTCATATGTTTAAGTATTTTACACTATGGTCCGACCGTAATGTTTTTAATACTTTTACTAATCTATTTTCTACTTCGTGTCAAAACTCTTTGAATTACTCAAAAGTTTCTGACTTGTGTTTCATAAGATACACATAACCGTAACGCGATGCAACATCTGTAAAGGTTACGAAGTACACATAACCACCTCTAGCCTAGCTAGACATGGGCCCACTTACGTCACTATGAACGAGGGCTAACAGATCGGTGGCACTTGCACTTTTACCAAGTAAAAGGTGTTTTAGGCACTTTGCCTAATAAACTAGATTCATAGACATCAATTGAATTAGAATCAAATTCGTCCTAGTAACCACTCTTCAAAAGTGTGGATATACGAGTCTTGTTAATGTGTCCCAGACAACAATGCCACAAATAAGTATCATCTGATTAATTCAGTTTGAGCTATTTGTTTGTCATGCTATATGTATGAGATTAATCTATATTCTAAATATAAATACTGTTATTCACATCAAATGTGTATATCTCAATATCTTCTTTATAAACAAAACACTTAGTGTTCTAGAATATAAAGGTACACCCGCAACGGGTTAAACTAGATACCAAGATAATGTTTCTAGTCAAACTAGGTACATTATAACAGTGTTGGTGTAGGTTGAGTATAAAACAAGCAATCCAAGCCTTTTTCAACTAATACCAAATTCCATCACATGTCAAACATGTTGATGTAAGTTGATGGGCCCCATGTGAATTCTAAATTTAAGTCGGACAATCCAACACGCAACTTCGCTCGGGCCCGGGTTCGTTTAATTCCGAATTAACGAATTTTCCGTTGCGACTTAATTAAATCCAATTTAATTAAATAATAATGTCTCACAATATTATTATGAAAGTCGCTTGCGAATTAATTCTAAATTAATTCTTTCCCGCGAATTAAAATCCAATTTTAATTCTGCATTGAAATCTAATTTCAATTAATATATCTAATAGATTATGTTAGCCCAATTGAATAAATTAAATAGTAAGAATCCAATTTAACTATTAAATTTATTTTACTGATTAATTCCAAATTAATCGTGTTCTCTCTCTTCGACGAATTTATTCCCAGATAAATTCTCGACGCAATTAATCCCAGATTAATTTTTTCTTTTGATAATTAATTCCCAGATTAATTATTATCGTGATTAATCCCATATTAATTTTCTCTCTCATAATTAATCCAGATTAATTATTGTTCGAGTCAAATGTCATCGGTGAATCTTTGGGAGGCGACCCAAGAGATCCCTGGATATGTTGGCAGTAAATATGGTCATCAGACTATCCGAATACGTGCGTACTCGGTACCACGTTCTTACCGATTTACAAGACATGGTTGGCTTCTAGCAAATCACCGTGCTTACCCAATTCTCCAGAAATATTCTTTACAGGAATATATAATCTTTGTCAGACGTAGTATACGTAGTATTGCGTATTACGATCCAGTATCAGAATGTCACATGCTAGGCCTGGGGCTGGAATTGTGTCTGTCCCGTACTAAACATATATCGGATCTCTGGTAACTAGTCTCTATAATCGGATAATCATGACATAGTCATATTATCCCGATAGCTGCACCATACAAGAGTACCAGTTCCGTATCCTGCGTGATCATCATCTCCATATGACTGAAGTGATACTTCCTTATTGACATCACAGCCAATACACTACGATTCTCAGTATACCAAGAAGAGGCATACACAGAACCTGTTAAAGCCCCGGACGACCAAAACCAAAGTATACTGATTGTCGCAAGTATTAGCGATGCAAGTCTCAGGTTAAGACCAAATACACCTACCCTGATTCGGACTCCCATAGACACATAGTCATACTACCAATGGGATTCCGAGGGGTCTATCCAGAGCGAAGCTGTTTCCGTACCATCGGTAAACAGAACCTCCTATTACACTTGCATGAGTATCCAATACCCAAATATATGAGAACTATGCTGTTACGCTTTCATAACACACACAAGTGTAATACTAGCCTATTCTACATTATCGATGTCCAGTCTCGATAATACTATGACTAGAGATATTTAATGATTAAACCTTACATGGATTAATATTGTCTCATATCTTATTAATCTGGTACTAATCATATGGACTTTTATCATTTATGTATATTGGTAATCCAATTACAAATGATAAAAGAGCAATTTCCTTTGTCACATAGTTAATTTGTACAACAACACCATGTTCTGTACAAATAGTGATGCTATGGGTCATAATTGTCCAACATGTATATGTGTACACACACACACACACACACACACAAATATATATATATGATTGAAATGTGTAGGATAAGACGAGAATATATAAGAGATAATTTTGAAAACAAAGTTCGAGGCCACGCATGTTTAGGATAATCGACCACCACATGTATAGAACTTTATTATTGATATGATATGAAGTAAGATATGAAATGATCTCAATGTTTATGTGGATGTATGGATGTATGAAAGTGTAAGAATCCATAACGATACCTATACGTATATGTAAATTTATGAGCATGTAAAAGTATATGTATAAGCATGTATAAGTGTATGAACATGTATTCATATATGCATATGATGTTAAGATATGTATATGTCAGGTATATGGAATCGGTAAATGAAACAAATCATGATTTCTAAATTGGTATAAGCTAAGCTCTTTAAATAGATAAAGTACGCATGCGAATGGATGTGGTTATGAATGAATGTTTCTGATAAGAATTCTGGAGACAGAGCGTGTTTGATTCGTAAGTAAAAGACATGAAGTTTGGTAAAGGCTATGGTATCAGAATTCGAAGTAATATGTATATTTATATGTTTGATATATATACGTATGTATACCAGATGATAATCAATGTTTGTCGTGTTTGTGCTTGTGTATGAAAAATCACGTGATGAGTTTATGTTATGTGATGTGTGCGCCTGCATGTATGTTTGATTGGATGATTTGCGGTGTAGTAGTCGAGCTGATTAGGAATCTGTCCAGACGAAATTCATCTCATACCTATTCTAAAATAGATAATGAGTCTCGTACGAGTATTGTATGCGTAAGCCAGCCTTATGTATGTATTATTTGATTATGTGCCTTGTGATGTATTGGTTGTTATGTGTGCTTCGTGGTTGGTTGCATGATGACTGTGTGTGTGACTGTGTATATGTACGTGAATGATAGAATTCGTAGAATATATAGATAGTGAATGCTTATGTGAAATGAATGAATGAATGAATTTGAAAACTAAAAATATGAGTACTAAAACATACATGTCATTTATTAATTTATTGGTGATATCACGTCACTCATACCTCAATTGCATCAAAGAATTACTCCATATAATAAACGTCATAAATCTGACTTATGATCGTTTGATTTTCGCTAGTTTATTATATCTTCGTCTCCAATACGACTAATATTACTGTCGTTTTGAGTTATTGTTTTTGATTTTTTTTATGTAATTGCTGTAATGAAGATTTGGAAATTGCCTTTTCATGCTTTATATAGGAAGTGAATTCTTATGTGTTTCCATATGTTTTGTGATCAAAATATTTATGATTGTTGTATTAGGTTGATTTGCCTTATTATTTGTATATGTTCATTGCTTTGAATAGAAACAGAGTAATTTCATTAAAAAAAAAAAAAAAAATTACAGAGTAACTTTCGCTGATCTAATTGATGATTTCGGATGCCAGAAGAGAAATATTCAAATGCCTTTCTTGGATTTGGCCCTGAAGAGTCTCACTTTGTTGTGGAGTTAACATACAGTTGCTTCTTCTTGGGAAATGATTATGAATGGGCATTACATTTTTTCCATTTCTGTCTGAATAATTTTACTTAACTATCAATTCGCAGACTATGGTGTAACTTCATATGATATTGGAACTGGTTTTGGCCATTTTGCAATTGAAATATTGACGGATTTGAGCACACTGGGTTTTGTCTAAGCACTGAAATTGTACTATGATACTTTCGACTTTTTAGGTTTACAAATTGGTTGAAAATATCCGTGCCAAGGGTGGTAATGTCACTAGAGAGCCTGGTCCAGTCAAAGGTGGAACGACTCACATTGCATTTGTGAAGGATCCTGATGGTTACTGTCTTTGAGCTCATCTAGAGAGGGCCAACTCCTGAACCACTCTGTCAAGTAATGCTTCGAGTTGGTGATCTGGATCGCTCCATCAAGTTCTATGAAAAGGTAATATACAATAGGTATATCTTCTGCTTGGATTCTGCATGTATAATTGGATCTCTTATCCCTATTTCTGGCTGAACCTGTTGCGTTGATTGTGTTTTAACTATGAATCCTGAGGTTCATTGCGATCCATTGAAGCTGTTAAGGTTCATCTTGTACTATAAGCACATTGAGCTTTAGTTTTTATCAAATCTGTTTTAACTTTGCTTTTTAATCCAAGGTATTAAATGTTGTTGTTGCATTTGTTGGATCTCTGCAGGCCTTGGGGATGAAACTGTTGAGGACAGTTGATAAACCTGAATACAAGGTAAAATTTTTCTTTATTTCTTTTATTTCTTTCGGAAGATTTTATCCGCTTTATTTGAGGAGAGCCGCAATAGTTATGGATTATGCAAAGGCTTATGGAGTTATTTTCCCCATTTTGGTGGCCATGCTTGGATAAACTGAGGAAAATCAGACAACTGTTCTGGAGTATGCCTGCTATGTGACTTGACTTATTGAAATTTGGGATGCTTTATCAATTAGCTATTGTGCATATCTTACATTATTTGCTTGTCTATTGAGCGGTGGAAATAGATTTTACGAATTTAGGATTTTAGATGGTCAAATTCAAGAATTATTACCATAATTCACTTCACTTAATCGATCGAAATAGGTTGGGATTTACCAATCTTGGTCCCAAAATCATTATGGATTTGTAACGAAAAATCGTCTCAATTCTTATGTCGAATTTTGAATCATGTTGAAAAATCATCTCATATCTCAAAAAAACAATTCAAGATCATTTGGACGGTTCATGATTTCAAATCCTAATTGGACCAAAAATTATCTTGAATCTGATCAAACGATCCCTACCTCCTACCCGCAAACATGGAAAGGTAAATAGGTTATTACACGACTAATAAGTGGTGATCTAGTAGCTTGTAGCTAGCTTGCCTTTGTCGTGTAATCTTTTGAAAATGATTAACACACGCACTTACAAATTACAAGCAAGAGAAGTTATTGGGCAACATTTCTTCTAGTCCTAGACCCGCCGGCGGTTCGGTTCCGGTTCGGAACCGAACCGAACCGGCCGGTTTCCGGTTCCACACTTAAGTGGAACCGGAAAGTCGAACCGAACCGGAACCGAACGGTTCGGTTCCGGTTCGGTTCGGTTCATTTTTTTTTAATTAATTAAAATAAAATAATGAGAGGAGTCAAATCATTAAATAAAAAAAAAAATTATTAATTAAAAAAATGAGATTAAATTTATAAATAAAAAAAAAAATTATTACATTGAAGAGCTTGAGCTTAAATTTTTTAAAATTTAAGTTGCCTACGTATCCTCCAAGGGTGAGAGGAATCAAAGCTCACGTAGTTCCATTACAAGTTTAAGACATATCCCCTTTGTAAATTATAATTTTACATTTATCAATCATCATTATCAGTTGATCCTTCGGCTCCGGGTCCGCAGCTTCCGCTTGCACTTGTTGCAGAAGCATTATCGAACAAATCTTCAAAATCATCGGGGGGGCATCTTCTTGTTGTCTCAGATCAGCTCGAGTCCAATCATCCACACAAGCTGTTGCTTCTAGAGTGCTTGGATGTAATGAAGATCGCCTAGCTTCCAATATATTACCTCCCAAGCTGAAGGCTTGCTCAACCGCAACGGTGGAAATAGGTGCTGCCAATATCTCTTTAGCAATAATAGATAAAACATGATATATATTTTGATGCCGGTTCCACCATTCAAGGATTTTAAAATTTTTACTGCATAAACTTTCATTAGAAAACTCAAAATTTGTAGATAAATAATTATCTAATTCAGGGTTATTAGTTGTTGTCGTATCCCTAGATTTTTTATTTCGTTGTAATAACCAACGATCCCCTGCGCTAAGTCTTGGTTGAATTACCGGTTCGCTACTACTAGACTGGCCTATTGTTCCTAAGTTATATCTTACAATATAATCATTAAATAAAATAATTAAATCACTTTTTAAATTCGTCATTATGCTCGTAATATCAATGTCATCTAATATTCCTAAATAACCATAGTAAGCTTGTAAACCACCATTCAAACATTCTAATTTAAATTTAGGATCAAAAACAGCAGCAATAAGATAAAGTAAAGGAATTTCTCTAAAATAATTCAACCATTTTACCTTCATAACAGTAATGGCTTCGAGCAAAACAATATCATTAGGGTTGTCACTGTCAACATGTTCATCGAGAGTGCCAACAATATTCAAACTTTCAAGAAGAAATAAATGTGCAGTGGGATAATAAACACCGCTAAAAACTAAAGTAGCATCATTAAAAACTCTTAAAATATCTAAAATTCTTTCACAAATATCCCGTTGGGGGCCTTAGGGTTCCTGTTGGAACCCTACGGTCCAACAGGAACCCGACGGTTCCAATCGGAACCGTTCGGTTCCGGTTGGAACCGTCCGAACCGGTGGAACCGTACGGTTCCACCGGTTCGAGTTGGGGTGGAAGCCCAACCGAACCGGTCCCATTCCGGTTCGGTTCCGGTTCCGAACCGGAACCGTGGCCGGGTCTATCTAGTTCTATGCAATCCAAGATTTTGTTTGGGGAAAGGCAAACCTAACCTCTTTCAAGGGATCTTGCAATATTTATTTATTATTAAAATAAAGGGTTAATTACGTTTTACTACTAAAGTTACGATCAAATAACAATTGGGTACTATGAATATTAACATATTATATTTTACTACTAAACTTATAAAAATTTAACATTTTACTACTTTTCCATCCAAACTGTTAGTTGACCGTCAGTTGACCTTTAAAAATACTGTTTTATCCTCCAAATAAAATAAAAGTGAAAATTATAATTATACCCTTTAAAAAACATATCTAAATCTTATATATAACAATAAAAGAAATACAATCAACAATCACATTTATAAAAATACTTCAATCTCTAAATTATCCATATAACCCAATAAAATAAAGAATTTAATTTACCAAATAATTTAATAATTAAAATTCTCATAATAACCAAAATACTTTAAAGTATAACAATAAAAGAGATATACTCAAAAATCATTATTTCCAATATTCAGCCGTACGATTACCACCGTTGATTATAATATTTATAATTTATAATAATGTGTGTGTTAAGACTCTTTTATCCTTAGGATGTCAATATGATGTCATGATCAACTAACGGTCAACTAACGGTTTGGATGAAAAAGTAGTAAAATGTTAAATTTTTATAAGTTTAGTAGTAAAATGTAATATGTTAATATTCATAGTACCCAATTATTATTTGATCATAACTTTAGTAGTGAAACGTAAATAACCCTAAAATAAACTATTTATGTTGTAATTGGTAAGCCGTTGAGGACCACCACCACATAGAACCAACTGAACTCTGACCTGTTTCACTAGCAAAATATTATTTTCTTCTCAAAATTTTAGGTGGACTAATAAGGAAGATCATCACTTATAAGCTCGTCAATCAACGAGGAATATTACACTAAAATATTAAACACTCGTATTTGCCAAAAACTAGGGAGAATGCTGAATGCCCCACTATTACTATTGGCTATAATTTATTTTTATTTTTATTTTTTCAATTTTCAAAACACCTCAACACCAAGAGATAGTGAGAGGAAAAAAAAAACAAAATAAATAGTGGAACCCCTCATGGAAATTTTCCACCTTGTACCATATCTGGAACTCTTCTTGGTTTGAGCTGGATCTGAAGATGTATTTACAAAATTGCAGGTTGAATTGTTATCTTCTGCGACCAAAACAACTATAGGAACTCAATGTTGGGTGCCTGTCCATCTATAAAGATGTGTCCATAGGATAGCAACCTAGGACACGTAGAAATCTCGCAAATTCCTGCCAAGTTTTTTTTTTTAAAGAAAAAAGAAAAGGAAAACAGTTTAGAATACATACGCAATCAAATTATCGCAAAAGGATAGTTACATAATTGAAGATTTTCAATCGCATATGCCTTTGGATGTGTATACAGCCACATATGATAAATCACGTCTCGCACAAGAACTGCAACTGTCATGAAGCACAGAGAGCCTTACCTGCAAGTGTCCCAAAGCAAACTGTGCACAAGGTTCAGCCATAGAAGCTTCAAAGTCAATATAGAAAAGGTAGTCAAAGTACCTGCCACCAAAGACCAATCGCTTCTCAAGGATTTCCAAAACACAATTTACACAACAAGCTTATATGATTGTTCATGACTTCGTTACAATCTTATGTTTCTCTTATCAGGGATCACTAAATGCTAGTAAACTCCCCAGTGACTTTCAATAAACTATATCACTCACTTTGCACTCCCTTTATTAGAATCATCAACCACCCTTACTGGACGCTTTCTCTGTGGGCGGCTCTCTATCTGAAAATAACTCCAAGGAAAGATGATGAACAGAACCTTTTCATTCAATGACTAACTAACATAAATTACGCTTTTACTTTCAAGTTACCTTTGTCAAATTAATGTCTCGCAAGGCAAACACTGCTAAGGCTTTGAACAGCATTCCAGGACCTTCTTCTAGTGTGAAAACAATGCTTGTCTGGAAAAAAAGAAAACCAATAATTATTTCTATAGCCTATAATAAATTGTATAATATAAGACTAATAAGGAACAATACCTTATAAGGCCTGTCAGTTCCTGCAATTAGGGGCTCTCTCGCAAGTATCAAAAAACGGGTAACATTATCGCCATCATCCTGATCAGAGCAAGGAGAACAAAGATAAATCAAAATGGGATTCTTCACAAATTGCAATAACATAAAAATATTCTTATTTGAGAAATCCCTCTAGTCCAACAAATTTAGTAAAAGTATCTCACTCAGAATTAAGTAGAAACGTGCATGGAACAAATCTCAAGGCTTGCTTTCCAATACATTGAACTAAAGTTGCTGAGTTTTTATTGGTCGATTGGGTTAGTAAATATTCAGTTTGAAGATTAGCATGAAATAATGTACATTGGCATACATCACCATCAGGTACAGCAGGAAAAAACCACATTCACAATGAACTCTACGATAACTCGTAAGGACATGTAAGGATTATTTTTTAAGGGTGATCATGCAGATTCTTTCTTTTTCTCTTGCATGGTTAGCAGAAATGGAAGATTATCATTTAATACGATTAACCCTGTTTTTTACAGGGTGAATCATTTTTATTAATGAACGGTATCAATATCAAAGAAGTTTTATTCAGCTTCAATAATGCATCTACTTTGGAATAAATAAAAAAGTTTTATTCAGCTTCAATAATGCATATACTTGGAATAATTTAGGGTATGACTGAAGCATAGAAAAATAAGGAAAAGCTTTACCTGGATCTTTTCAGCAAGAATGTCCAGCCCATAGATTTCAGCCGCTTGAGTACTTGCCACTGCTCCAGTATCCCTTTCGCCCATTGAAGCTACCAGTTGTTTCAAAGACTTATCAGAATCTAAAGTACAGCCCCAAGTTAAGTATAACTAAAATGAAATCTACAAATAGATACAAAGGCTTTTCCATACATTACCTGAGCAGCACCAGCTGTATCATCCGCACTAACCCTGACAATACCTAAATTACTTAGTGTCATCTCACATTGAGCAAGTGCCTGCATATGAGAATCTGGTTTAGATGACCGAAACTATAAGATCCGAATCCTCCATATTAATAGATATGCAATTAATACAACACAGAGAACCAAATTCTAAATTTAATGAACCTGGGGAATGAATGGTCAGGGAGTGAAACCAATCCATAAGTATCGTTTTGACAACCATTTATTGCAGGGTAATCATGACTAAAATTGATAACATGGACAATTTCCTTATATGAACTGAAGTTTTGGCTCTATATGAATTTGGCTACTTTTTTAACCACAAATTGACAAGTACCGACATCTTGAGTATTTGAAGAGCTACATATAAACACACCACCATTTGTCATCTTGAGCGAATAAGACAAGATAATAATGTGCAAGATATGGATACGACAAACCTGTGGATGACTGAAGACACGTTTCAGCTCCTCTTTTGGTACTCCAGGCAACCCTAAAAGGCAATGGTTAATTACCAACTGTACTTCCCCTACTATGTGGAGCCTGTGCCGAAGTAATAAGTCATAATTACGGTGGATGCTACCACCAACAGAATTCTCGATGGGAAGAACTGCTTTATCCACTAACCACAATTCAACTGCCTGTCCAATGGAATTCAGCAGAATAAAGCTAACAATTAATCTTAATGGATTTTATAACAGTAAAAGTCAAATAAATGAACCTTGAATGCAGCTTCAAACTGATCACATGGAACAGTCTCACACTTAGGATATGCTTTTCGTGCGGCAGCCTCGCTATATGCACCTGGTAAGCCCTACAATTGCAATATAAACCATGAACAAACAACAAGAAAGGATATTTAGTCCAAAAAGGGGGGGAAATGAAATATGGATTGCTATACCTGGTACGCAACTTGCACTTTTGTACCATCATCAGGAGAAGAAGAAAGTTCCATTGCCGACAAGGGTTCTGCAGTTTGTCAATAAACTCAAGCTAAGAAGTTGGCAACATAAGTAGGGGGAAAATGAAAGATTGAAAGAAGCAGTAGCATGATATAGATTTGGGTTGTTTTTAGTTGTCAGAAATAATACACAGGACCAGAGAAGGAACAAAATGCAGCATCATATTCATCATTTAGATCAATAACATTACGTGAACTTCAAGAAAATGACTCGTCATCAAAAGATATAAATGTATGATACCTAAGAACCATGAATGAAATCTTTGGTTGGATGAGGACCTGTAAGAGCTTTTGGATATCGCATACGGTAAAATCATCTTTACAATAAATCACATACTGATATCAATCAAAGTGCACTTTACATAACAAAAATTAGCATTTGAACACCGTCATTATTCAACATAAAGTAATTTTGGCCTTCATAGAGCTAGAAGAACAGAAGCTAAGAAACCTAAAATCCATGAATATTGCCCACCAACTGGTCATGATTGTTTACTCAGTTTCATCCCCACATATAGCTCCAATTCAAATTAGAAAAAGAGCCATTTTTAATTTAAAAAGAATCACAGCCTTATTCAAATTAGAATGAGTCTGTGATTCTTAATTTAATTGGCATATTTACAAGACATGTGAAATGAATCAAGCACATAATTCACCATAAAAGGAGCAGATAAATTATAAAACTAACTCACTAGGAAGAAGATTCAAATCCTTGTGGAAACCAGAGGACTGAGAGTCTTGAGACCGTTCAGTGGCCTCAGAAGACTCAACATCAGGAGAATGAGGCTTCTCACCCTCAGCAGGAGTGATAGCTCTATGAGTCTGAGCCATGACACCCACACTACAACATTCCCATTTGTTCAAAACCCTCAATTCCAAACCAAACCCACATCTCTTAGGCACCAAATGTGGCAAACCCAGATGAAAATGTTGAGTTTTAGCACAACCCCAGATGGGGTTAGCCTTCATAGCCATAAAAGTTACGAACATTGCAAAAGATTCAACAAATGTGAAAGCGAAAAAAAGGGGGCCAAAAAGAATGGTCTTTTAGACAAAGGTTTGGTGTAGGTGTAGGTGTAGGTGTAGGTGAAGGTGAAGGTGAAGGTGAAACCAAGAATGACAGTGGCAAAACTCAGAGAAAATAATGGTTATGGTGAAGGGCAAGGCATGGACCCCACATTTGAAAGCAGCTGAAGTTTATTTGTGGCGGCGTTACTTTTTTTTTTGATGGAAGTGAAGTCAAATATAGGAGGTGGTATATCATGTGCCGCCGGGTGTATATGTCATTTCTCTTACAGCATGTGGGTCCCACACAGACCCCATAATTGTGTGGGACCCACCCGCTGTGAGAGAGATGACATATACACCCGGCACATAATATAATTTTCGCAAAGCTTTGGCTAGACTTATATATATTAATATCATAAAATACAAATAAAAGAAATCAGTAGGTGAACTGATCAGGATATTCGCCTCGAGGTGGTATATCATGTGCCGGGTATATATGTCATTTTTCTCATAACAGGCGGGCCCCACATAATAGTGGGGCCCGTCTGTTGTGAGAGAAATGACATATACACCCGGCACATAATATAATTTTCGATTCGCCTCGCCAGACGTTTCCTTGGAGAGAGTGAGATTTTGTGGCTTGTAAAGGAAGAGACACCAAGTTAGAAGAAGATGAGCCCCTCAATTGATCAATAATGAATGTGTAGCATTTTTATTTTTGGGTCATGCTAACGAGTGCCATAAGGGTATTCATTAATGATTCATTTTTGGAAAGTTTTCACATCATTTTTTATAGGAAATGTAAAAAATTATCGAAATATTAATTACTTTTTCATTTTTCACATAAAAACTTTCCAAAAATAAATCCTTAATGAATACCCTTAGGACACTCGTTAGCATTTTCATTTATTTTTTAGGAGTGTAATGATATTATACGAAACATTTTTTCTTGACAATCAAAATTAAGTTGTTTTTGTAGATTGTTTTATTACTGTTTTATCATTGTTTTACACATATGATTTTACTTTTTTTTTTTTGAGAAAAATATGACGAAAATTAATCATAAATTACATTTTTATGACGTATATCCTTATTCTCTCTCTTTCTTTTTTTTTAATTGTTATAGACGGTAATTATTATGGTACCCAAATGTATTAAATATTTGGGGTATAAACATGTTATTTTTAGCAATCAACATACAATGTAAATCATTAAACATGCAAAATCTACCAGTAAACATGCAACTAATTTCATATTTTGAAAAAATTTATATTTATTGACAGAATTTACATATTTAATGATTTAAATTATACATTTGAATCAAAAGTATGAAATATAGGCCCATCTAGGAGATAATATATCATATTTCGAATGTATATATCATTTCTCTTACAGCAGTTAGGTCTCACAATTATGTGAGATCTAATTATTAGGAGAGATATAATATATAAACCCAAAACATATTATAATTTTCGTCATTCTATACTCATAAATCACAATGCTGCCAAAAAGCTGACATGTACTAGCTTTGATCTTTCAATTGAGAAAGAAATTCAAGTGACGTGTGAGTGTATCCTCCTATTTCTAGATGAGTGAATTCACTAGATTCACATAGACCTACGCAGCTCTATATTTGGTAACTTTAGCTTTAACTTGCAGCAGGCGTAATAAAATGGTGATATGTTTCATTGGAAAAAACAATATCTATCACCACTAGTCATCAGAGGCGTCCAGTTAAGTTTCAGATCTGATTTTTTTTTCTTAAATTTAATTGGGTCGGATCATGTGGATCGGAAGATCCGAAATTCAAAATTTTAAAGTGTAACTCGTGCAGGTTGGGTCACTGCAGGTCGGATCGGGTTGGAAAAATACATAATATATATCTTTATGATATAATTTTAATAGCATTTGTAATTAAACTAAATTATGATAAATTAATTAGAGAGAAAAATGGAAAAATCATTAATTGCTGGTCGGGTCGAGTCCAACCCAATTTTTTGCATTATACCCGCGACCCGACATCGATATTTTATATCGTACCGCAAGTGTACGGTGTCAAGTTTTAGTAAAGATAAATGGAGATTATCAAACCCACATGGATTGTGTTCAACTCACACGAAGTACTATAATTAATAAACCTAACTTTATTTAGAAAACAATTAATTAAGATTAAACTAAATAAATATGATATGAAAATATTTAAGTAGGAGAAACCAATATGAGAGAGATTCTAGAGTCTGATTTCACCTAACTATCCCCTATGTATTTATTATGCCAATCAGTCATTATTCAGTTGCATTGTTTATAAGTCAAAAATCCTAAAGTATTTCACTCCATCTCCCGAGCAATAGTGAAAATATTATTAATTACCGACTTCGATATCCCTATAAAAATTTAGTAATCAACAATTCATTACATTTTGTGATTCTGTGTTAACGACTTCAAAGGAACTATAGATTCTCCCGAACTCTATAAAACTCCTAGGTTATATTCTCTAAATCATATTCAAAATCCCTCTCTCCCGAGCGATAGATTCTAAACATTCATCATCTCAATTTGTGGCCAACAAACAAGAAGTATTAAACGCAAGATAATACAAATAAACTGAATTAAAACTTCATAATAATCAAATTGGCAAATAATACATAGGTTCAAGCATTGGCTACATCATCCTCTAGAATTATGGAGTTAAATCTGTTGGACAATTATGACCCATAGCGTCACTATTTGTACAGATCATTGTGTTGTTGTACAAATTAACTATGTGACAAAGGAGATTGCTCTCTTATCATTTGTGATTAGATCACCAAGATATATAAATGATAGGAGGTCCTTATGATTTGTTCCTGGATTGAGAATGATATGAGACAGTATCAGTCCACAAAGGATAAATCATTAAATATCCCTAGTCAGAGTATTATCGAGATTGGACATCGATAAATACGTAAAAGACTAGTATTACATTTGTGCGCATTGTGAGGGCACAACGACATAGTTCTCATATATTTGGGTATATGACACTCATGCAAGTGTAATATGAGGTTGTGTTTTACCGATGGTACGGGAAACAGCTTCGCTCTGGATAGACCCCATCGGAATTCCATTGGTAGTATGACTATGGGTCTATGGAAGTCCGAAATCAGGGTAGATGTATTTGGTCTTAACCTGAGACTTGCACCGCTAATATTTGCGACAATCAATATACTTTGGTTTTGGTCATCCAGGGCTTTAACCAGTTTCTGTGTACGCCTCTTCTGGGTATATCGAGAATCGTAGTGTGTTGGGTGCGATGTCAAGACGGAAGTGTCACTCTAGTCATATGGAGATGATGATCGCGCAGGGATACAGAACTGGTTCTCTAAAAAAGGTTGCAACCGTCGGGATAATATGACTTGGTCATGATTATCTGATATTAAAGAGACTAGTTGCTCGTAATCCGATATATGCTTCGTACGTGGCAGACAATGTACCAGCCCCAGGCCTTGCATGTGATCATCCGATACTGGATCGAAATACACAATACTACGTATACTACGCCTGATATAGATCCTTATATTCCTGTAAGGATATTTCTGGAGAATTGGGTAGGCATGGCGCTTTGCTAGAAGCCAACCTCGTCTTGTAAATCGGTACAAACGTAGTACTAGGTACTTACGTGTTTCGGATAGTCCGACGACCGTATTTACTGCCAACATATCCGGGGATCTCATGGGTCGCTTTCCGAAGATTCACCGATGACGTATGACTCGCACTTTTAATTAATCTGGGATAATAAGATGAGAGAGAAAATTAATCTGGGATTAATTACGGAGATATTTTATCTGGGATAAAATATCATTTAAAGAGAGATAACGATTAATTTGGAATTAATCGATTAAAATAATATATTTGATATATTATACGAATTGGATTTCGACGCGGAATTAAAATTAGATTTTAATTCGGGCAAACGAGTTAATTTAGAATTAATTCGTTAGCGACGTGAATAGTGATTTCGCTAGGCATAATCATTTAATTGCGTCGCAATGGAAAATTCGTTAATTTGGAATTAGCGAACCCGAGCCCGAGAGTGTTTGCGAGCGTATTCGCATTTCGAATTCGAGTGCGGCTTGCAAGTCACATTAAGCGTCAAATCATTAGTCACATCAAGCGTCAAATCAAATGTCACTTTGAGTGATGTGACAAGTTGTCACTTGATTGAGTGATGTGAGTTGTTGGAGTTGTTGGAAAGCTTTTGTATTTGACTTTTGGAAAGCCAAATATTTGGTAATTCATTTATTTATTTTATGGAAAATATATAAGTGTATTAGATACACTTTTCCAACAATTCAACACACATCTCTCCTCTCTAATTTCTCTCATCTCTCACGCCCTTGGGGCTGATTTTTCTTCACTGGTTTTGGCAGTGAACTGCTGTGAGCCAATGAGAAAATGGGAAGCAAAGTGTTTGATTTTTGTGGCAAAAATCAAGAGAGCTAGCACTCCGAGAGACATGCGAAGGTGATAGGGAAGTCCACCAATGAGCCGGGAATCATTTGACGAAGCTTGGAGTTTGGATTCTTGAAGATTGATGGCAAAAAATGGTGGACTGCAGTAGCCACTGTCATGAGCAGTCCAGTGAGCATAAAAGATTTTTGTTGCCTCGCGCGTCGCTCAACCGATCGATGTGAGTATTCCGCAACTCCATCGTATGTATTCACATGTATTTCTTGCTTGATAATCGATCATTGGGGCCGTAGAAACTCCAACAATGGTATCAGAGCGATTGAAAATCATGAAATATGATTAGGGCTTAAAATTTGGGTAAATTGTATTTTAGCATGAATTAATGAAATTGGATGAATTAGTATGCTTAAATATGTTTTAATTGAAGATTGATTGGATCAATTTGTTGAAAAATTGTTTGGAACAAATTTGCCCAATTATCTTAGCTTGGCCGAAAGTTAATGAGCCCTAAATGTCTTGGTGATTTTGATTTTTTGATCATTGGATGTGTTGGAAATCAATCGGGAATGTGATTTAATGTCGATTGTGGATTTAATTGGATTGAAACCGAATTAGACACAAATTACCCTACAAAGCCGAGAGCATTATAGCATGATTTGGGTTTGATTTTAATTAAATTGTGTTGGACATGATTTAATATTAATGAGCATGATTAATTGTACAAATTTGGTGTTTTGGAAATATTGATTTGGGTAATTAATAATGCTATACACTTTAGGATAATTATATGTGAAATTGGATTTTGTAATTTAATTATATTGGGCCTAATTTTGGAAGTTGGACTTTTAAAGTTGTAAATGGGCTTATTGGGCTTGGTTGTATCAAGTTGGGTTTAGGCAAAATTGGTTGGATCCAATTGGGCCCAAAACTGCCTCCATAAAGCCCAAATGCGACTAATAGACCTTTAAAGTTTAATTGGGCCTAATGGGCCTAAATTGATTTCTGGGCTTATGGGGTAACTCCCGGATTGGACTTTGGTTATTGGGTTCGACCCGAGTTGACCAAAAGTCAACGCCTCAAGAAATTAATTAAAAGCCCATTGGACTTTAATTAAATTAATATTGGATATTAATCGGGCTTTGAGACCCGTAACGATTAAATTTGGAATTTAAGTCGTAAAAGGTTTATTAATAAAGTGTAGTATTTAATTTGGAATTAAATAGTGAATTAGTATTAAATACAAATTGAATTGGATTTAATTTTGTAGTTTAATTTAATTCGAGAATTCATACTTTGAGTACTTATTTGCAAAACGAGTTTGACTCGAGCAAAATCAAATCATTGTTTGAACATTGGATGGTCACTAATTATCAGATTAATTAATTTGATTAGATTGATTGATAACATGCTTGTGTGAATACATGGTTGCAATGCATGAATAATGTATATCAGATGGATATTATATGGGTGGGGCAATTTTAGAAATTGTTGTAATAAATTTGGAATTTATTAATTGGACTTGCGTGTCCAGCCTTATTACCTCTTGTCTCATTGTATTCTCTTCTCACATATTCCCTTCAATGTAAATGAGGTTTCTTTAGAAGTGTAGTGTAACAGGTAGAAGCAAATACATGTGCTAGCGGGAGAGAGAAAGGGAGAGATTTGATTTAGGATCATTGTGTAAAGTATACATCCACATATCATTATTATTTATTTATACGCGCTTTATTATGTGTTTAGAATGCATGTTTAAGGGTGTATGATGATGAGACCTTAACAAAGATAATAAATTGGTTGCCAATTTGCATGCGAAAAACCCTCAAAAATATTAAGCGTTTTTCCTTCCATTTAGTGATTCTCACTCAAGATCCAAGACTGGCATTGGCTTGTTGGCCAAAGTCAAGGCCTTTGTCCGTCGAAGATGTATTTGAATCACGAGAGCTTTGTTCCATATTGGTGTCTTGTCCAAGTTGTGGTTTGTTGGCCAAAGTCAAAACCACTTCTTGTCCATCGACATTGATTACGAAGCTTTCCATGGTCAATGAGTCGCGCTTAACTGGGATCACTAAGTTTGTTGTGCCAAAGCCAAGGCTTAATTGATTCAAAGGAAAAAGGTTAGGTAATATATTGGATATATTGGCATATATAAGATATATGTTTCGGACTTGGATGTCCCCCTACTGGATCTAGGAATTGGATTGGATCCAATTGATCTTAGAGATCTACCTAGTTAATTATCATACAATTTGTTGGCCAAAGTCAAGATTGTGTGATATTTAACGGGATCCTAGCCCATTAGGAAACACGGTTTCCAGAGTACTCGACAGAGGGTTAGAGGTTCGCCGAAAAATAGTGGGAGGCAAGAATTGAATTTGCAATATTCGTTTAATTATTTGCCATACGCGCTCAAACAAATATCATTCGTCAAATAAATTAAATGTTAGTTGGACTAATATTTGAATGTTGTTTTAATAAACAGTTGGACTGTATTCAAACTATTCATTTTATAGTTGATTTTATAATTGGATTATAGTTATCAATATAATTGATTTTAATCTATTAATTATAGTTGATTAAATAGTTGGACTATTGTAATCATTATAATAAATAGTACCTAAATCGTTGATTAAATAGTTGACTATTAGAATCAAGATAGAAATTGAAAGATTGACATTTAAAACATAATCCTAGAGAAAATGTATTTAAATGGTTAATTTTAAAAATTGGGAATAAATTTTCAGATGGTCCTGGAAAATAATAAGTTACTTTATTTGATAAATACATATAGGCCTAAGCCCGGAGTAAGCAATAGTCGAGCATAATCTTTGGAAGATTTATGTGATGAACTTAATGCTTAATCCATTAAGCTTGCCAAGTAGACTCCTTAATTTCTTGATCAGACTAAGATTAGATCCTTAAGTAATGAATGAAATTGAAGGATCTTCATAAATCTATGCTTAGATTTTAGAAGTACTAAATTGCAATACTTAATCTGATGAGTGGTATTTATATCACTATTTCCCACTCATTTAATCTAATATTTTGTATAGTTTCTTGAGTTTTGTGAATGTTTTGATGTGTTTTGTGTTATTTTGTAGATAAATAAAGTTTGGAAAGCACTGGAGGCAATTTGAGGCAAAACCGGACAAAAATGCGTCAAAGGGATATTTTCGTCTCTTCAGCGTCGCGACGCTGGAACACTTGCGCGCCGCGACGCCCAGCGTGCGCCGAATCTGCTAACATGCGCCGGGTCCACAAAATCAGAATCTGAGAAAAGTTGACTTTGCTAACGTGCGCCGTGACACGTGTCACCATCACAACAGAGATGCTAAAATGCGCCGTGCCACGTGTCGAAATCCTATTGCTTGGACGGCCACCGACCCACGTGTCATCCTACGTGTCGCCACATCATCGTCCACATCAGCAGCCACATCAGCAAGTCAACCGAGTCAACATGCCATGTCATCATCAGCCAATCACAGCGCGACACGTGTCAACCTCTCATTCGTCTGACGGCCGCCGCCCCACGTGTCGCCACGTTGTCTTCCACATCATCACAGTGACGTCACCAATGACGTCATGAACAGTGCCACGTCATCAATGACGTCATCACAATAATTGAGTCTTAAGCCGCCTTGCCACGTGTCGCTTCAACAGTCAGCCGCCATGCCACGTGTCGCCTTCTCATCTCATCGTGCCACGTCAACCAAATAGTGAAAAATCCGGCGTCGCGACGCTGAGGCTTGGCGTCGCGACGCTGGAACAGTGAAAAATATTTCTATAAATACTGCGCGAATTTTCAGAATTTTAGTGTGCCTTTCTCTCTCTCTCTCTCTTTGATGAAGAGAGTTTCTCTCTCTAAAAAATATTTTATTTTATTTTTTTTTTTTTATTTTAGTTTGTAATTTATTTTAATTACTTTTGTAATAATAGTAATTTAATTTTTACTTTTTACTTTTTACAGTTTTTACTATTCATGAGAAAGTAATTTCCCAGCTAGGGTGAAAGGTAATTCTTTTACTGTTACTATTTAGATTAATCTCCTTAAAAATAATATATTTACACTTAAAATTCTGATTAATAAAGGAATACCGCTATATTGGTCGGTTGGTAAATTTATTTTCTGTTGGTTTGAACTTGATTAATCAAGGATACCGCCAGACTGGTCGGTTGGTAAATTTATTTTGGTACCGCCGCCTTTATGGCTGGATTATGGACAAATATTACCGCCTATATGGCTGGTTGGACTTAATTGGACTTAATCAGGATACCGCCAGATTGGTCGGTTGGTTAAATAATATCACAAGTTTATATATTTTTATGGGAGATATCTAAATTAGTAGTAGTAAAAGTAATTCCTTTTACCTTAGCATTTTATTTTATTGCAATTTACTTTTCAGTATTTACTTTTCAGCATTTTTACTTATGTCTTTTATTTTTCAGTTATTAGTCCTAATTATGTGTCATAACTAAATAGTTATCTGGGGTTGTAATGAATTTCAATATCACCGGTTTATAAGGGTTAGATTATAGTTTGGGTAATATAATGATTATTTATTGAGTCTTAATCTTAATGCTTTTTATTAACCGATCACTAATAAAATTGATTAGGTAAACTTAAAATGAACTAGACATAGAGATTTTAAGTTTAAAACCTTAGACTCAATAGCCCACGATCTTCCTTGAGGATAGATAACCCTTTAATAGATTTCCTTACAGGATAGGAATATACCTGTCGGGCGAGGGTAGCCATAAATTGGAACTTAATCTTAATGAATCCAGATAATGTGGTTGACATAGGAATATGGTTCAATTGGGTTATACTGGGTATTTGTGTCTGACCATCGACAGATGCTTTCGCATAATTTCGTGTTCCAGGTTAATAAATCATTGTATTTCCTAACTATAAAATAATCACTTCATCTTTATAATGATATTGGAATAAATCACAACCCTAGATCTTTGTGTCTTTTGTTATTTTCCTTAGTATTTTCTTTTGTCTTTTTATTTATTTATTTAACAACACCACTTTCAACCAATCAAACAAACAATCTCTCTATTCTCCATTTAATTAGATATTTGTAAATAAATAGATTCAATAATTAATAACAACAGTAGGAAATAAGTCCTCGTGGGATCGATATTTTTATACTACTTGAACGATACGTACGTGCGCTGCGTTATACGTGTGTGTTTACGCCGGTCAAGTTTTTGGCGCCGTTGCCGGGGACTTAATTTTCTTGAGTTGTTAATTTTGAAACTATCTAAATTACTTATATCTAATTTTCTTTCTTTTATTTTGTAATTTTTATTTCTTTTGTTTTCAGGTGATTAAAAAAATGGAACACTACTGGGAGATTGAGAAATCACAAGCTTACAAGAAGATACACCCCAAATCTGGGAGCAACAGTCCGGTTTTCTGAGGCCTGTTGTCGAGCCCAATGATTATCACTGGATGCCAGAACCAAGTAATACTACTTTTGTTCAACAGAACTCAATGTGGAGATGTGACATATGTAATGGTAACCACCCAGCGATTATTGCGAGTACAACTACAATTCAGGGTGGCAGAACTATCAGAATCCTCATGGTATGATGAGCCAACAATTTCACAGAACCTCACATTTTCCATCTTATCCACCATCTTCCTTCGATCCTTATCAAGAACCAGAACCATCCGAGGAAGATCAATTAATTCACATGTTCAAAGAACAAGAAGCTCGATTTGATGCACAAATTCAGAGTAACGCAGAATCCATACAGAGAATGACAGATCAGATCAGACAATTAACAGAAAACCAGAACATCATACCTCAAGAACCAGTTTCAGATGACACTGATGAAGCCTTCGAGTACCCAGAAATCCACATGACACCTTAACAGAGGAGGAGGCTGAGCAGTATCAACAACCAGAGGTATCAGTTCAGGAACCCGAACCGGCAAAGTCTCGATTTGATTTCTATTATTCAGATTCTGACGAGGATGAAGCTGAAATATTTCTACCAAATACATCAAAAATTGAGGATGGAATTCTGTATCCTCAAAGTGAAGATCTTGGAGATTCCATTGCACAAATGTTTGATGAAGAAATACCTGAGCCAATCATTTCAACCAGATCAGAGGATGAAGACCTAAAATCTAACATTTCTTTTCAGGTTGAAAATTTTGAAACATGTATTTCACAGATGACAGATGAAGAGCTGAATGCAGAAATTTTCAAATACATCTGTGAAGAAAAGGTGGAGCAAGAAGCAGAGCAAATAGAAGAGCAAATATCTGACCTTATTAAAGATCCAGAGCATTCAGGAGAAACATCGCTGTTTTGGGGAGTACAAATCAAAGAAACCACTCAGAAGCTTGACAAAATGGAATTTCCATTCCAAGTCAAGCACCATACGAGACCTCCTAATTTTATTACTTTCTTTTCAGGAACCAATGGAGCAACAAGGATCAAAAAAGTGGCACGAGCATTGAATAAGACAAAATTCTTTTTACCACTTTACCGTTGGAAGAGACCCTTCAAAAGCAACGCTCACGGGATTGTCTTTAATCGGACATCCAAAACGACATTGAAACCTCCTTAACAGATGAATTTCAGTCACGTCTAGCTAAAGACGAAAAATTTAGCGCTAGCAGGGAGGCAACCCATGCAATTTGTTGTAATTTATTTAATTATTTATTTATTTTTGTGTGTGAACTTTTTAATTGTGTGTAGTTTTGCAGGAAAAATTAAAATGGAATTTATCAGGACAAAGCAAACCAGTACAAGCGGGATTTTCACAAAATAAAAATTTGACAAAATCACGAAGATACAAAGTTGATCCGGGAGACGGCCAAGTAAAAAGACACTTCTTAAGAGGCGTCCCTATGGATTTATCTGTCGCAAGACATGGTTTTGCCAAAAAAAAAAAAAAAAAAAAAAAAAAATCCCGAATCAAAACCCTAACCCTAAAGAACCGAGTGTCGCGACGCTAGGCAATTTTTGGCGTCGCGACGCTGACTCGAAATCAGAGACATAAGTAGGGCACTGGCAGCATCTCCTTTCACTCTTCATCTTCTTCATCCTCAACCAATCACCAACCATCACCTCAAAACCGAGAGCCACCACCCACCACGCACGATCCAGCCAGCCAAGACCCACCATATCGAGAGCCATTGTCGAGATCTACCAGAAACCAGAGACCCATCAGCCACCATCAAACCGAGATCCAAACTGACCACAACCGCAACAAGAACAACCACCGCGACCACCAAACACTTCCTCTTCCTTCGCCGAGCCTTCACCGAGCCTTCTCCAGCCAAGACGCACCACGCACAAAACCGAGAACCTCCACAGCAACCCCCATCGTAAACCTCCATTGTTGACCATCACCTTCGCCACAAGCCGAAACCACCCAGATCTCACCATTTTCTCTCAAATCTCCACCACCACCGAACCACAAGAGTCTTCACCAACCAAAATCCAGCCACCACAAGCCGAGATCCACACCGTGAGCAACCATCGCGAGCCACCCCTCCCCTGCCGTGACTCAACCGCGAGCCAACGAACCAAGCGGCCTTCCATCGACCAAACCAGAAGCCATCACCTGCAACCATTTCGCCTGAACCGCACCACCACAGCCCAGCCACCACAAACCGAGAACCAAGAGAAGCCGTGACCATCACTGCCGTCCAACAACCAACACACCAAAACCGTGAACCACCGTAACAGCCACCAATCTTCACTGCCGAGAGTATCACCACTGCCAAAATCAGAATTTGAAATAACGGTAATAATTTGATAAATTTGATTTGGTAATTGGTAAATTAATTTGGTAATTAGGTTTGAATTGTGGTGTGTTTGATTTGGGAATTTTGAATTGCGAAGTGTTGGATTGTGGATTAATTTGATTCGTAGTAATTGGGGGCGAAGTGCGGTGATCGATTGATTTGGAGTGTTTGCGTGTTTTTGTTGTTTTGTGTTGTTGAGGATTTGAGGAAAACAGAGGAGATTCTGCCGAAATTTCTGAAAAAAAAAATGCCACCAAGAGATCCAGAGCTTCAACATCTGCTGAACCCAGTTTTGACATACAAAATTTGTCTCAGCAGCTGCAGAACAGCGCTATGAGAAGGGATTGACAAAGAAGGTCGGAATCATTGAGAGAGGCTTTGAGATTCCCTCTGGATTATTTCCAGATATAGACAGGGTGATTGCCGACAGACACTGGCAGAAACTGTGCCAGCAACCCAAACCGGCATACATTACAGTTGTCCGAGAATTTTACGCGAATGCTGCTCAGCATGTCGCTTATCAGGCTATGGTGAGAGGGAGACAGGTGTCATTTGACTCGGTGACGATCAATAAATTTTATGGGATCCCGGAGATGGAGGTGGATGATTATACGATAATGAGGGATGAGATTGAGATTTCGCAGATGACAGATGAGTTATGTATCCCCAATGCCACCTGGGAAATGAGCAGCAGTGGGGAATACATGAAGATGAGTTCCAAGTTTCTTAAACCAGATGCGAGAGTTTGGTTTCACTTCCTCACGAGATCACTCATTCCAGGTACCCACATCACTTTTGTCACCAGAGAAAGGATGGTTCTATTATACTGCTTGATGACAGGACTAGCCATTGACGTGGGAGTGCTTATCTCTTCAAATATTGCTTGGGCTGCTACCCAATCGCAAGCTGGACTGTATTACCCTTACCTGATTCACCTCATTATGCACTTTAAGTATGGTGCCAGTTGACCCACAAGAAAACCTATGCAGCCCATGACAGCCCTGACTCCCCGACTGATCCAGCAACTCCGAACAGAGAGACAAGCTCAAGCTGGAGCATCTTCTTCCACACAGCAGCCACCAGCTCAGCCACATAGAGCAGCACAGTCTCGTTCAGTTTCAGATAGATTTGATCGTTTGGAGAGGCGTGTTGATTTTCTCACTGATTACAACATTGCCATGGGACAGGCATTGCAGCATATGGCGAGAGACTTGCACATCACTGTTCCACAGTTTCCAGATCCACTTTCAGATAGCGACGAGGATGAGACTACACGTAAACTCGGTACCATTGTTCCAACCTTTTGTTTGTTTTGAACGCATTAGGGACAATGCTTAATTTAGGTTTGGGGGTGCAAAACTTTGTGTTAATACTTTCCGTTAAAATTTTTCATTTATGCAACAAAATTCAGTTCTTTAGTTGTTTAGTACCTTATTTTTAGATTGTGTGTTATTTTTATTTTATTTTTAGTCCAAAATTTTTCGAAAAATACAAAAAAATTGAAAAATTTTCAAAAATTACAAAAATATTTTGCATTTTTATGTTTTTATTTTAACTAAAAAGGTGAATTGGTAAGAATAGCCGAGTAAGGAGTTTCCGCTCCTGAGACGTATTTCAAACCATTTATTTCAAATAAGTTAATTTTTGTTTATTTCATTTTGAATTATTTAATTTGTGAATTCTCCTTAACACTGACTAAAATGAATCTTCTTATGCTCATTTGACAGGTATTATCAACATACATGTAAACATACAGACATGAGCTGTAATTGAAAAGTTTGTAATATTCCGTGCTATAGTTTAATTGGAGGAAGCATCTATACATAGTTATGGAAAAAAAAAAAAAAAAAAAAAAAAAATTTTGATGTACAAAAATAAAGTATCTAAGATCCGGGTTATTAAGTCTGTAAGGGTGTTTTAACACCTAGTGCCCTAAAACCAACTGGTTTGGGAGTCATTTGCCCAAAGCTCGCTACATGGATCGAAGATACTGCAAAAATATATTCATATCTGAAGTCTGAGTAATTAAGTTCGTAGGGGTGTCTTAACACCTGGTGCCCTAAAGCCAACTGGTTTGGGAGTCACCAACCCAAGCTCGCTACATAGACGGAAGGTATTGTATATAAATAAAAAAAAAATCAAATTCAGAAAAGCAAAGAAAAAATCAGAAAAATCAGAAAATTATTCCATTGCTACACCAAAAGGTGTTAAATCTGATAGAACTTTAGGACAAAAATATTACTCTCTTATCAACTGCACTTATGACTGTTGTGGGCAAAAATGAGTTGTTTAATATTATGTTGACTGTGTATATGAAGAAAGGTAAAAATAATCGGAGAATTTACTTATTCGGTAATTTAGAAAGAAACAAAACAACTAGTAACTTGTAGTAGAAGTTTCACCTGATTAGTTACTAACTTTTATTCTCTTTTCTTCGCTTGTCTTTTTGCTTTTGTGTGCATTATTTTACTACATTTTTACTTTTGTAAAATGTTTGTGGGTATCATTGCTGTAAACCCTCACGAGACTACAACTCGTCCACTAGGGACACCTAGGGGTTTAAAGGCTTGTTGCATATGCTAAATGCAACCGTGATCCCTACGAAAATGGTTTAGTTAAATTTTATTATGTTTTTCATTTTGTATTTTGCTCGAGGACTAGCAAAATGTTAGGTTTGGGGGGTGTGATGAGTGGTATTTATATCACTATTTCCCACTCATTTAATCTAATATTTTGTATAGTTTCTTGAGTTTTGTGAATGTTTTGATGTGTTTTGTGTTATTTTGTAGATAAATAAAGTTTGGAAAGCACTGGAGGCAATTTGAGGCAAACCGGACAAAAATGCGTCAACAGGGATATTTTCGTCTCTTCACGCGTCGCGACGCTGGAACACTGCGCGCCGCGACGCCCAGCGTGCGCCGAATCTGCTAACATGCGCCGGGTCCACAAAATCAGATCTGAGAAAAGTTGACTTTGCTAACGTGCGCGCCGTGACACGTGTCACCATCACAACAGAGATGCTAAAATGCGCCGTGCCACGTGTCGAAATCCTATTGCTTGGACGGCCACCGACCCACGTGTCATCCTACGTGTCGCCACATCATCGTCCAACTCAGCAGCCACATCAGCAAGTCAACCGAGTCAACATGCCATGTCAATCATCAGCCAATCACAGCGCGACACGTGTCAACCTCTCATTCGTCTGACGGCGCCGCCCCACGTGTCGCCACGTTGTCTTCCACATCATCACAGTGACGTCACCAATGACGTCATGAATAGTGCCACGTCATCAATGACGTCATCACAATAATTGAGTCTTAGCCGCCTTGCCACGTGTCGCTTCAACAGTCAGCCGCCATGCCACGTGTCGCCTTCTCATCGTGCCACGTCAACCAAAAGTGAAAATCCGGCGTCGCGACGCTGAGGCTTTGGCGTCGCGACGCTGGAACAGTGAAAAATTTCTATAAATACTGCGCGAATTTCAGATTTTAGTGTGCCTTTCTCTCTCTCATCTCTTTGATGAATAGAGAGTTTCTCTCTCTAAAAAATATTTTATTTTTATTTATTTTTTTTATTTTAGTTTGTAATTTATTTTAATTACTTTTGTAATAATAGTAATTTAATTTTTACTTTTTACTTTTTACAGTTTTTACTATTCATGAGAAAGTAATTTCCCAGCTAGGGTGAAAGGTAATTCTTTTACTGTTACTATTTAGATTAATCTCCCTTAAAAATAATATATTTACACTTAAAAATTCTGATTAATAAAGGAATACCGCTATATTGGTCGGTTGGTAAATTTATTTTCTGTTGGTTTGAACTTGATTAATCAAGAATACCGCCAGACTGGTCGGTTGGTTTTATTTTGTACCGCCTTTATGGCTGGATTATGGACAAATATTACCGCCTATATGGCTGGTTGGACTTAATTGGACTTAATCAGGATACCGCCAGATTGGTCGGTTGGTTAAATAATATCACAAGTTTTATATTATTTTATGGGAGATATCTAAATTAGTAGTAGTAAAAGTAATTCCTTTTACCTTAGCATTTTATTTTATTGCAATTTACTTTTCAGTATTTACTTTACTTTTCAGCATTTTTACTTTATGTCTTTTATTTTTCAGTTATTAGTCCTAATTATGTGTCATAACTAAATAGTTATCTGGGGTTGTAATGAATTTCAATATCACCGGTTTATAAGGGTTAGATTATAGTTTGGGTAATATAATGATTTATTTATTGAGTCTTAATCTTAATGCTTTTTATTAACCGATCACTAATAAAATTGATTAGGTAAACTTAAAATGAACTAGACATAGAGATTTTAAGTTTAAAACCTTAGACTCAATAGCCCACGATCTTCCTTGAGGATAGATAACCCTTTAATAGATTTCCTTACAGGATAGGAATATACCTGTCGGGCGAGGGTAGCCATAAATTGGAACTTAATCTTAATGAATCCAGATAATGTGATTGACATAGGAATATGGTTCAATTGGGTTATACTGGGTATTTGTGTCTGACCATCGACAGATGCTTTCGCATAATTTCGTGTCCCAGGTTAATAAATCATGTATTTCCTAACTATAAAATAATCACTTCATCTTTATAATGATATTGGAATAAATCACAACCCTAGATCTTTTTGTCTTTTGTTATTTTCCTTAGTATTTTCTTTTGTCTTTTTATTTATTTATTTATTTAACAACACCACTTTCAACCAATCAAACAAACAATCTCTCTATTCTCCATTTAATTAGATATTTGTAATAAATAGATTCAATAATTAATAACAACAGTAGGAAATAATCCTCGTGGGATCGATATTTTTATACTACTTGAACGATACGTGCGCTTGCGTTATACGTGTGTGTTTACGCCGGTCAAACTCTTAGAGAGTTAATGACTAATCTCAAGGAGACAAAGTCAAAATTTGCAATAAGGCAAGTAGCGCAAGGCGCACCTTACTTCGATATTCTAGAAGTCCGAGGCTTGGCCAAAGGCTTCTGGAGTGTGAAAAGGGCAAAGGCAAAATCATTATAATCTTCTAGGAAGATAAATGACATATCCCAAAATGTCTGCCTAAAATGTGGCAAACGGGATCGCGGAAGCGTGACTGCCGTTTGGACAAAGCAGACATGAAGGAATTGAATAATGAGCAAGGCTCTGACTTCAAATATGTTTGTCAAGATTATGTTCACTACTAGTATCAAAATTGGATTTTAAATACTTAGTGTGATACATAAATATATACTGATGTTCAGAATCTGCTATGAGCAGGATACTGACTTCAGATTGAGATTAATCTACGAATTGAAAAAGGGACGAAAGTCGCTATTTTAACCGTAGATACCTAAGTTTAGGAACTACCTTCGGGTGTGTACCTAAATTTGGAAACTGATATAATGTAACTAGTTTGACTAGATACATTTCTCTATATCAGTGCTTAACCCGTTGCGGATTGACCTTTATATTCTAGAACACTAAATTGTTTTATTATATAAAGATGATATTGAGATAAACACATTAGATGTGAATAACAGAATTTATATTTTGAATATAAATAAATCTCAAACATATACATGACAAACAAACAGCTCAAACTGATTTGATCAGAAGAAACTAATTTGTGGCATTGTTGTCTGGGACACAATAAAAAAAGAATCGTATATCCACACTTTCGAAGAGTGGGTACTAGGACTGATTTGATTCTATTCAAATAAAGTCTACGAATCTAGTTTATTGGGCAAAATGCCTAAAACACATTTACTTGGTAAAAGTGTATGTGCCACCGATCTGTTAGCCCTAGTTCATAGTGAAGCAAGTGGGCCCATGTCTAGCTAGGCTAGAGGTGGATATGAATATTTCGTGACCTTTACGGATGTGGCATCGCGTTATGGTTATGTGTTTCCTTTTGGAACACAAATCAGAAACTTTTATAGTTTCGACACGAAATAGACAAACAGATCGGCTATAGTATTATACCGTCACGGTAAGACCGTAATGGAAAATACTTAAGCAATAAGTTTCTAAAATACTTGAAAGAGTATAGTATTCTTTCAATGAGGACTCCTCCCGAAACACGTCAATTTGACGGTGTGTCCGAACTGAGTAACCGAATTTTGTTAGACATGATAAGGTTAATCATGAGTCACTCTGAGCTACCATTTCCTTCAACGGATAAGCATTAACAGTGCAAAACTTATTTAGAATAAGGTTCCATAAAAATCTGTTTGACAGATATCGTATTAGATATGAACAGGAAAGAAACCGGGTTTCACATTCCTGAATATTTGGGAATGTTAGGCATATGTTTGGATGATACCAAACTAAAACCCAAATTGGATAAGTGCCAAATTGTAGGTTATCCTAGAGATACATAAGTATCGTACTTATACAATTCACTTGAGAACAATTAGATTATTGCTCACCATGCGGTTTTCCTGAGAGGAATACCGATATGCAGTGGTAAGTGAGAGGATAGTGAAACTCGATGAAAATCAGAGTAATACTATTCATGGCACCGAATCTTAATGTAACACAAATAGTTCATCAAGGATGAAACTATACCAGTAATCTTCGAATACACAAGAACCACGTAAGTCGGAGAGAGTCAGAAAAACAACCTGGGGTATGGGTTTATGATCTCACCACATTAAGATGTCAATCTTATTGAGGAATACCAACTGAATACGTATGAGGAAGTGATACAAAGTATCGACTCCCTAATTATGACAAAGTGTCATGAATCTGAAATGGATTCCATGTATATCAACAAGTTTGGATACTAGTTGATGTACCGCAAGGCATTGTGCCTATTGGTACTATATAAGTCTTCAAGGAAGACATACATGGATGGCAACATGCCAACGTATAAAGCTAGGCTTTTAGCGGAAAGGTATCGTTATCAACATTGTGTCGATTACGATTTAACCTTTTATCTGTTGTCACGGTAAATCCATTTGGATAATGCTTGCTGATGCTGCATGTTTCATTTATGAAATATGTCAGCTGAACAAGAAAATCACTTTCCTGAAAAGGAAACCTTTCGGAGGATGTTTACAACATCCTGCGGTTTTGTAGTACCATAACAAGCAAACAAGGTTTGCAGGTTATTCGATCCATGTTTGGATTGAAGCAAGCATAGGTTCTTAGAATTATCGTTTTGATGTAATCATAATAGTTTATGATTTAATTCAAAACAATTATGACCTATAGTGTCACTATTTGTACAGATCATGATGTTGTTGTACAAATTAACTATGTGACAAAGGAGATTGCTCTCTTATCATTTGTGATTAGATCACCAAGATATAAAAATGATAGGAGGTCCTTATGATTTTTTCCTGGATTGAGAATGATATGAGACAGTATCAGTCCACGAAGGATAAATCATTAAATATCCCTAGTCAGAGTATTATCGAGATTGGACATCGATAAATACGTAAAAGACTAGTATTACACTTGTGCGCGTTGTGAGGGCACAACGACATAGTTCTCATATATTGGGTATAGGATACTCATGCAAGTGTAATAGGAGGTTGTGTTTTACCGATGGTACGGGAAACAGCTTCGCTCTGGATAGACCCCATCGGAATTCCATTGGTAGTATGACTATGTGTCTATGGAAGTCCGAAATCAGGGTAGGTGTATTTGGTCTTAACCTGAGACTTGCACCGCTAATACTTGCGACAATCAATATACTTTGGTTTTGGTCGTCCAGGGCTTTAACCGGTTTCTGTGTACGCCTCTTCTGGGTATATCGAGAATCGTAGTGTGTTGGGTGTGATGTCAAGACGGAAGTGTCACTCCAGTCATATGAAGATAATGATCGCTCAGGGATACAGAACTGGTTCTCTAAAAAAAGGTTGCAACCGTCCGGATAATATGACTTGGTCATGATTATCCAATATTAAAGAGACTAGTTGCTCGTAATCCGATATATGCTTCGTACGGGGCAGACACTGTACCAGCCCCAGGCCTTGCATGTGATCATCTGATACTGGATCGAAATACACAATACTACGTATACTACGCCTGATATAGATCCTTATATTCCTGTAAGAATATTTCAGGAGAATTGGGTAGGCATGGCGCTTTGCTAGACGCCAACCTTGTCTTGTAAATCGGTACAAACGTAGTACTAGGTACTTACATGTTCGGATAGTCCGACGACCGTATTTACTGCCAACATATCCGGGGATCTCATGGGTCGCTTTCCGAAGATTCACCGATGATGTATGACTCGCACTTTTAATTAATCTGGGATTAATAAGATGAGAGAGAAAATTAATCTTGGATTAATTGCAGAGATATTTTATCTGGGATAAAATATCATTTAAAGAGAGATAACGATTAATTTGGAATTAATCGATTAAAATAATATATTCGATATATTATACGAAATTGGATTTCGACGCGGAATTAAAATTAGATTTTAATTCGGGCGAACGAGTTAATTTAGAATTAATTCGTTAGCGACGTGAATAGTGATTTCGCTAGGCATAATCATTTAATTGCATCGCAACGAAAAATTCGTTAATTTGGAATTAGCGAACCCGAGCCCGAGAGTGTTTGCGAGCGCATTCACATTTCGAATTCGAGTGCGGCACGCAAGTCATATTAAGCGTCAAATCATTAGTCACATCAAGCGTCAAATCAAATGTCACTTTGAGTGATGTGACAAGTTGTCACTTGATTGAGTGATGTGAGTTGTTGGAGTTGTTGGAAAGCTTTTGTATTTGACTTTTGGAAAGACAAATATTTGGTAATTCATTTATTTATTTTATGGAAAATATATAAGTGTATTAGATACACTTTTCCAACAATTCAACACACATCTTTCCTATCCAATTTCTCTCCTCTCTCACGCCTTTGGGGCTGATTTTCTTCACTGGTTTTGGCAGTGAACTTCCGTGAGCCAAGGAGAAAATGGTAAGCAAAATGTTTGATTTTTTTGGAAAAAATCAAGAGAGCTAGCACCCCGAGAGACATGCGAAGGTGATAGGGAAGTCCACCCATGAGCCGGGAATTATTTGACGAAGCTTGGAGCTTGGATTCTTGAAGATTGATGGCAAAAAATGGTGGACTGCAGTAGCCACTGTCATGAGCAGTCCAGTGAGCAGAAAAGATTTTTGTTGCCTCGCGCGTCGCTCAACCGATCGATGTGAGTATTCCACAACTCCCTCGTATGTATTCACATGTATTTCTTGCTTGATAATCGATCCTTGGGGCCGTAGAAACTCCAACAAGTTCATGACTAAAGATAATAACAATGAAAATAATGTCATGAATATATTAGAAATTATTAGAGTTTTAAGAAAGAAACTAGAAGATTAAACCCGAATAAAATCCATTCGTATTTGGACGTCACCGCCTTCATCTCCTCTTGTCGCTCTTCAATCTTCCACCTTGGATCTCTCTAAAATATGTGTTTTGATTTAAACTCTTGGTTGTGTATTAGCCTTCTCTTAGGGTTTTGGACGAGCTTATGTATTTATAAGAAAGTCTTGGAGTCATTGTGCATGTAAACACGACCGAATTAAGCTTCTGGGGTCCTGTCAGGGCGCCGCGAAGCCGGAAAGTGGCGCCGCGGCGCCCAACTCTCGGATGCTGATTTCTGCATTTTCCATTCTTCATGTGTGCTGCCGATGCGTCCATAAGGTCCCAAAACACGTACAAATACCCCAAGATCCATGTTCCAATACTTCCTATAAATAAAACATAAAAGAAACTACAAATATATTAAATGATACGGAATCTAACAAAATAGCAAGCTAAGAATGCATGAATAAGTGGGTATTGTCCACACTTATCAAACACCCCCAAACTTAAGATTTTACTATTCCCAAGCAAAAGAGTAAATAAAAACTAAATAAATAAACAAACAAATAAAATAACTAAGTTAACTAGGCCACTTTCGTAGGGATCACGATTGCATTTAGCATATGCAACAAGCCTTTAAACCCTTAGGCGACCCTAGTGGACGGGTTATAGTCTCGTGAGAGCTTTCAGCGACGATACCCACAAACGTCATTCACAAACATGCAATCATGCAAAAATATAATAATAATAATAATAAAAGCAAAGAAAATAATCTGATAGTTATACATAATGTTATCCTCAAACAATGCATATCAATGAAATCAGAGAACCTCCAAAGTACTCAATATAACTAAAATCCAAGTTCTTGAATAAATCATCTAAGCTAGACTCACAGTGTGTGTGTGTAAAGGTTCAGTCACAGTTTGACTCATTAGTAAGCCAACTCGATGATTTCGTCTCGAAAATTGAGATCTGATGGGTCAAACCAACCTAGATTTCTCAAAAGTACTCTGTATTTGCCTATTTTATGCTCAGTATGGTGCGATTTTTTTCTTTTCTTTTTTTTTTTCATTTTTTTCAACACACCTACCCTTTAAGGTAGCATTTCTCCTCATGGTGGCCCTAACACTCGCCCATGGGTAGCGTCACGCTTATCGATTACAGGTGGTTTAAATTTAACTTTTTTTCTTTCTTTTCTTATGCTTTCATTCTTTTTCAATCAATCAATTTTTTTCTTTTGTTTTTAACCATAGCATACATTATAACACTAGCAAATCGAAATATATATCTAAGCAAACGGTCATTCATCGGCTAACAATTTCTTCAACTAGTAACTTTGTCAATTACTTAGGTTCTTACTGCTAAAAAACCTATTGTTAAGTGCTTACGAGTCTAACTTAGATCACCTACTCAAGGCATCAGATAAAAATCAATTGGGAACTTATCGTTTCTAAGATTTCATCTAAAGCAAACAAAATTCATCATTAAACTTATGCTTTACTATCAAGGAATAAAAACAGATTTTTTTTAAATATAGCAGGAACTATCACTACATGCACACACCCCCAAAATTAAAACTTGCATTGTCCTCAATGTAAGATAAACATAAAGAAACAAGAGTGAGGAATAACACTACAGTGCATGGAGTTGATCAGGCTCCTGCTGGTCAGAATTTGGTTGCGCGGACTTTGTGTGTTTCGTGTTACTTGCATAAATAACATGCAAACTAATGACAAACAAATAGCACACAATAAAATAAAAAATAAATAAATAAAATAAAAATAAACAAATGCAAATGCAAGGATTGCCTCCCCGGTAGCGCTAAGTTTAACGTCTTCATCCAGACGTAACCACCCAAATGGTCATGGTGGCTTCAATGTAGCGGACCGGGTAATCTTTTGTGCTTTCTTATTTGGTATCCATTGGTTGTTATGACATGAAAAAGATAACTTGGCGGGTGTAGACATTGTATTTTTACATGAGCCCGATGATAAGCCTCGTATGGAGGCACTACCTGAAAAGTTATGGAAGTTGTGAAAAATGAATGCCGGAAGGAATGAAAACCTCCAAAATTAGCACCTCATTGGATTCGGACCCACTAGCCCGCCTCGGATTCGCTCAGTCGATTTCTGCTTCAAACCTTAGCCTCGGACCCACCATGCAATCCATCCACAGAGCCCAAGACCCACCATACAAGCCCATGAACTCATACAATCAGCCCACACACTCAAATCTCCTCATAAACACTTTCCAATTAACAAGATTTGAAATCTCAACACTTACCAATTTAACAAGATTTGAAATCTCAACACTTACTAAATCAACAAGATTTGAGATATCCTCACACCAAATATATAAGATCATGTTCCCTAAATAATTTGAGAAGATATTTTCCAATTAACATAATTTGTTTCCCTATTTTGAGAAACATTCAAATCATTATAAAAAATGGACCAAATCATCACAAGATGGAGGTCTCTTTTCTTCCACCTTGGACGGCAACCCTAGGCTCTTCTTATTCTCATGTAACGACAAAAACAGACAAACAACCCTGAAACCGTGAAACACCAAGCCACCAAAACAGCATCACCGAAACACTAAGCCACCAAAACAACCCTGAAACCGTGAAACACCAAGCCACAAAAACAGCATCACTGAAACACTAAGCCACCCAAAACAGCACCAAATCACCGAAACACCAAACCACCAAAACACCCACCAATCACCGAAACACCAAGCCACCACAACAAAACCACCAAAAACTGAAACAAAACAACCAGCCAGCAAAAAAAACAACCAAAACAACAGCCCAAAAAACAACCAAAATAGCAGCCCAAAAATAACCAAAACAACAGCCAAAATAACCAAAAAAATAGCAGCCAAAACAACCAAAAAACAACAGCCAAAACAACCAAAAATAGCAACTAGAAAATAGAAACCAGAAAACAGTATAACAGCACCCAGAAACAGCAAAACAACAACCAGAAAATAGCAAAACAACAAGCATAAACAACGAACCAGCAACCACAAATAGTGAACCAAAGATCATTCCGGCTACGACCTAACGCACTTCGGAGAAAGCAACTTAAAAGGTAAAACCTGAGGGCACCCTTAACACATTTATTTTTATAGTTCTGGACGCTACGTGTCTGGCTGGACGTGAAATACGTCCAGCCAGGTATGTGAAGTCCTACATCAAAGACGGCAAAATTTCTGGTCACATTTTTTCCTTTCTTTGGCATTTCGTTATTTATTTTTTTTAATCTATTTATTCACTTTTATTGTTATTTTATTATTTCGCCTTTATTTTGTTATTTATATTTTTGTCTATTTATCGTTATTTTTTTTCTTCGCCTTTATTTTGTTTGTTTATGTTGATGATTATGTATGCCATTATCCCTTGTGGTTTCCAAAACCATAAAAGAACACTTATTACTACAATAGCCATAAGCTTCCTTCATCATACATGCTTTACACTTTCACCAAAACTTCCATCATCAAAAACACAAAGAATAAAGAAAGAAATAACCAAAGAACATCATATGTTAAAGCCTAGATCCTAAGGAACATTTTCCTCTCTAATAGTAAGTTGAAGAAACTTACTAAAAACCAAGCTTTCTTTGATTTCTTCTTTCTTTCTCACAAGCTTCCTTTGTTTTTCATCAATGGAGTTTATGTCAAAGTGAATTGGGTTATCAAATGAAAGTGAAATGAAAACAATTTATACTTAGGACAAAAAATGCCCTTGGCCGAAATTGTGTATACATATATACCAAATTTCATTTAACTTTACATTTAGTCAACTTGCATAAATATCTTAATAACACTTTATTAGATATTTAATTAAGTCAACAAATGCAACTAAGAATATATAACTCTTATATTTAAGTGTATGGCCGAAATTAGCAAGAAATAAAGGAAAAAGATATTTTCATTTTTCAAACAATTTTGAACAAATATCTTAAGAAGTCAAAATCAATTTGACAACTTTTCCTTTAATGTAAAGTCAAACATTTACACTTATAATCATTTCCCAACTTTATAATTTGTGATATATTTATATTTTAATTATATTAATCATTTACAATTAAATAATTAAATAATTAATTAAATACAAATATATCAAGTATATGTATTATATTTACTTTAAATATCTCAAATACATATATTGATGATATATGTCAAATACCTTTATTTGACTATTTATTAATGTGTATTTAATAATATCATATATTAAATACAATACACATTAATTAGGAAATGACGGTTCGGCCCGTTTGCATGTATTTTTCGTTTAACGATTAAAACGATTTATAAATAATCATCATTATTCATAAATGTTGCTCTAGTGCTCTACGAGTATGTTTCATTATTGAGACTCTCTAGATTCAGTATATCCGTCACGGAATCCAATTTCGTGTCCATAATCTATCCACCCGTAGATTATGACGATCACAGATAAACTAGCTGAATCATACAGGTCGAGGTCATTGCATACGTATAATCTCTCCGTCACAGGTATCCAAATAATCCCAAGATATAGATGTAACGTCAAATCTCTATAGGTATTATCTCGTCGACGTATCTATTAGCAATCTCTAAATAACACTCGGAACTTACTTCCGATGTATATTGTGGCCACAGATTTAACAGACTGCTAAATTATATGGACTACCTATGCTCTGTACACAGAACTGACGGATCCTATCTTGACACACACAGGATATCCTGAGGATCGATCCCACCCAACGAACAGGCGGAGGTATGATCTAAATAGATCGGTGACGTGACTGCCATCTAAGTGTGGAGGATGTCTCATACATCCACAGTGGTATCTCAAGTCGAAGGACCACTATGCTACTCACTCGAGAAGATTCTTATTGACGTTGGCGTACCATCCATTAAGAATCTTCGGTGAGCCGTTCAGTGTTTATCCACTATAAACACCTACACGTCTATACGAGTCTCCATAGACTCATGGTTCATTGGATAAACCATCGGACCAAGTCTCGATATACGACATGTACTGGTCTCAACGGATTTGACTAACCGACCCGTGTTAGCAATCTTGACCAGGAACTATGTTTGATAATAATCATATAGCAGTGACACTTCCCAATGTCAATTACAAACTAACTTTGTAACTGTGTACTGCATTATATATTATCGGGCCTTTGTCTAATATATACATATCACTAACCAATTTAGTTTCAATCTAATCGTAATCAGATCGAATACGTATATAAGAACAAGAGGTGCAACCATAAATAAGTAATATTATGGAATAAGGGGATGTTCGTATTCATGAATCAGACATAAATACGGTCCGGATTGGCGCTCTGAGCACCAACCCCAACAATTTCTCCCACTTGCTCTAATGCCAATCCACGGTATCATATACTCATCTCAATGTGCATCGTATGCACATGGTCCTCAAAAGCTCACCCAGTACTCAAGAGGTAGGCAACAAAAACAAGTCCGCTATGACATATTGAGTTTGTCAAACAAACTCCATCGTTTCCCATAGTCAGCATCATTCATATTTTGTAGAATCTAGATTATATATTAATATGACTCTGATGCTACATCAGTATTGTGCTACAGCTACTGAGTTGTCCAAGTATTTAAGGATCAAATCCAAGATACTATGAAGACAACCGCAAGCACAATAAAAATTCAAAGCTTCTATTTTATAAGGTCAATATACAACTTCATAAGTCAATACTTTATAAGTTGCATTTAATTCCATTATAAAAGTAGAATGTTTCGTGACACTCCCACTGCATCTTTTCTGACTCTTTATGACGTAGACTGTCTAACGTCATAATTAGTCTCAAAACTAATATGACCCTAATGGTTGCAGACTATATTCTCCATGAATTAGAAACTCGTTCTTAATATCTCAAAGATCACAAAGAACGTGTTTCAAGATCCATCCTATGGTCTATAGGATGTCAAAATAACTCGTAACAATTACGATTAAATCGACATCGATAATCGCACATAATAAAGTATTCATTATGTCATCATCAAATGATACATAATATGGTTTAGACATTCTAATCAATATCTCTTTCGAAAAAGGAATCATCCTTTACGAAAGACGAATACTTTGTATAAGACATACAATAACTGTCGAACAGTTATACTAACTGTCATACAGATAGCCTTGTTATGTCCTTCATTAGATCATATCTAATGTACGACTAATAGGAGTATCTCACAAGTCTCCAAGTTTCATATCATATATAAAACTTTATATCAAAATAAACAGAGACAACTCCCACTGCTTTCACGGAGTAAAGAAGACTTAGGTAAATCTTTTACCTCACAAACATCTCATTATTACAATAATAATGATAATGTCGTCATGATATATAACACTAGAAAGTATTTGTACGCTCTCACTAACCCTTCTAATCACATATGTATTCTCTATACTTTGAAAGATCAGACAATCTGACGATATCAAAAAGAGAACACATATTTCTGGAAGACTTATCCGAGTCTACAATAGGCTCTGTAAGCTAGCACACTAAACTGCGATCTCAGCAGAACCAAAACTCTAGGGCCATTTCAGAATGAACTCTTCAAATAAGGAAATCACAACTTATCTCTTATCTGAATAAGTCATCCAAAAACGCCACTTTGCATTCTTTAGCTAAAATATACAGTTTATTATCAACATTAACCAATATATCTTTAATTGTTCATTTAGTGTGACTAGAGATAAGTTTTCTCAGATCTACAATAGATTGCTGAGTATAACATTTCTCACTGTCATACTGTAAAGGTCAAACCTTTAATAAGCTCACAATGCTTTCGCTGCGCAAACAATTAGCACATATCATGAACTAATTCATAATGAAAGCTTAATCAAGTTCAAAACTTGATCGTAGTAAGCTATGAACAATCTTAGATCTATGGTTCAATGGTGAACTTCCAGAATCGATATCAAATATCGCTTCCATTATAAGTTATAGGATAATTTTCTTCAGTAAGAAAACAACGGAACCATTAAGTATCAAATACTCGTGAATGATTCTGTTATCCTATTGGACTTGTACGGAAGATGTATAAGGGTTCTTTCATCTTATTAATTACGTAGTTCCATTTATAATTTATCATTCTCACATTTGACTTCAATAAGTCAAGTCTTTTCTACAATAGTTAACATCTGATGTTACACACCAAGTAATAAAACGATTTTATTACTTAGAATCGTAGGAAAGATATTCTATTAAATAGAATACAATATTCTATTAACAGAATAAACGATAAACTTTTACTTATACCTCCGAGGTGTAAGTAATTTCCATTATATAATATTATTATAAAAGAAAGATTGAAATCTCAAACTTTTCAAGATTCAAATTTTTACCTATACATATCATATATGCAACTGTAGAAATAATGGAACATTAATTAAAGAGATGAATTAGTGTTACTGGAGTATAACCCCAACCCCAAGTATTGAAACTAATTCGGTAACATTCAATATCAGACGAATCAAATCATATAAGATTCGATTGCTCCCACTACTCAATTCCATCAAGATGGAATCGTGGAAGAATAATATTGAATATGAATCATATTCACTGAATAACCTTAGAACTAATTGCTTTAAATTCAAATGTTTGATCGTATCAAATATCTTTGAACAGTTCAAAGACATGTAATGAATTTTAAGGATCAGATTTCAAAATACTTTAGATTGAATATATTTGAACAAGTCAAAAATGTTCAATCTTCATTTCATCGAACAGATTGAAAGTTCTTGATACTTTCAAGACTTTCAATATGTGTTCCTTCAGAAACACGTAACTAAGTTATGACAATTCATCAACTAAGTTACGAAATAAGAAAACTACCTTAAGCAATTATTATTTATAAAACTACATACATCCAATGTATCAGTTAAATAAATTTGGTGGTCCAATGACAATCATTGGTTAAACGAGATCTTAATCACTTCCTGAATACAATATTCATTAAATGGATAAGGATGTGTGGTGTGATCTGGTATCAAACCATCCTTTACCATACGGATTAAGCATCCAATAACTTAAGTGATTAATTCATAAAGCACCGTTCTAAATTATTTACTTTACCGAATAATTTTTCTTAATGTTTATCTCTACGTCAATGACACTACTAGTTATTATAAAATATGTAACAATGATTTATAAAAACAAGTGACTATCCAATAGTCGCAAGTTCCGATATCAAATATCAAAACAATCGTAACCAATATTTCAAATAACTAGATGGGAGATCTAGTATCCAATACCTATAGTTGTAGTATTGTGAAAATCGATATTTTCTATACACAAATATACGCATCTCCTTTCTTTAGCTTTACTATTTGCATTCAACTATTCACAACAATTGTAAATAACTGATTAGCAAATTGTGTCAGACACATTACCTCTAAAGGTAATTAAAGCTTAGAAATGTCATTAC
Organism: Zanthoxylum bungeanum; assembly: GCA_019454045.1. NCBI lineage: Eukaryota > Viridiplantae > Streptophyta > Magnoliopsida > Sapindales > Rutaceae > Zanthoxylum > Zanthoxylum bungeanum. The sequence continues at coordinate 46,258 of SKCR01050700.1, forward strand.
TATATAAAAAAAATACCTAATAGGGCTTTCTAAATGCCAGTCAAGAATCTCGAGACATGAACTAATTCAAGTCAATTCTTACTGCATAAGAAACTATTGTCTCTAAAGTATTATATCCTAAAGGGGATATCTATCTAGATAGTATTATTATAGAATTTAGAAACTAAGTCATTAACCATCTTTATTTTTTAAGAAAATCGGAACAACAGTTCCCGATGGTTTAGACTAATCTAATAATATCCTAGTCTATTAGTATCTAGAACCTTATAGAATAACTGTAACCAAGAGTCTAGTCAGATAACATATCAAAATATGTGTGCTGTAAATAAAAGTTAATTCTATATAAACAATAGAATAAGGAAACAAACAAGCGGCAATTTCCATAATAACATACACTGCCTAAGTTATGGAATATTTTAAACTTAGCAGTGCCTCCCACAATTTTTACGTAATGCCGTAATCCCCAACGGAAAGACGAGAATTCAATAATTAAATCGAATTCCATAATGGGAAGAGGAACCCATGAATATATTTCGACTCACAGCAGAGGCACGGTCTCGCCGACATATATCACAGGTAGACAACTAATTGTCAATCACTCACTAGTGACTCCAAGGTTCCGGTCCTGACCGTTTCTCGTTGTCGCTGCGAAGGCAGACCCACAAGGAGACGTACCAAGGTTAAACTTGTCAATGATAAACTCAAGTTACTTGCGTAACCCTGACAGCTAGGGCACGTTCAGGATTCCGCTTTCGCTTGAATTTATCTAGTATCTAATATACATTCGGCATAAATAAATTTCTATCAGCTACATCCTCACAGCAGAGGCACGGTCTCGGATGTAGTCAACGAAAAGATATTTATAAACCGTATTGACAAGACGGACCAAGAAACAAGTATTCCAAATACTAGTTACTTTAAAACCTTATTAAGCGGGGATATTCCATCAAGTGTCATACACCCTAAATCTAATCAAATTAGATTATAACATGCATGTATAAAGTCAAGAAAACATGATTAAACATTGAATAAAACAAGCTAATCATTATGGAGGCCTAGAATCAGACTCGCTCTGATACCATTTTGTAGGGGTTTTTAGGGGCTAAATCCGGTAACGCAGCGGAAGCGGTGGAAAATCAAATTTTTCGATTTCAAAACTTTTTCTCGGATTAATTAAATAAACATATTTATTTAATTATCCAATAATCAAATTATGAAATAAAATTCAATAAATCATATTTAGGTGAATTTACCAAATTACCCTTACTTTGGTATTTTGTCCATTTTAGTCCGAAATTGATCTAATCAATTTTGAATGATTCTAAATCATTTCTAAGATGAACTTAGAATGTTCAAAACATCAAAACACAAAAGCACCAAAAATCCCAAATTTCTCATCCATGGCCGAATGCATCCAAAGGGGTGCCATTTGTGCACTTTGTCATTTCATGCTTCAAAACACATCCAAATGTAATCCAATCAACATGAAACTTTATATGTATCATATACACATCCAAATGCACAACATATATGAAAAGCCCCAAATTTGGAATTGGTTATGAACCCTAATTTTTCAATTTCCACAAATTGGACAAATTAGACCAAATACATTAAATCAATTACTTCAATCATCATTCTTCCATCCAATCAAAGTCTCAACACAATGAAACAACTCAAGATCAAATCTAGGTCATCTAAGAGTGGGTCAACAACTCTAGATTAGCAACAAGTTTCCAAAACCATAAAAGAACACTTATTACTACAATAGCCATAAGCTTCCTTCATCATATACATGCTTTACACTTTCACCAAAACTTCCATCATCAAAAACACAAAGAATAAAGAAAGAAATAACCAATAACATCATATGTTAAAGCCTAGATCCTAAGGAACATTTTCCTCTCTAATAGTAAGTTGAAGAAACTTACTAAAAACCAAGCTTTCTTTGATTTCTTCTTTCTTTCTCACAAGCTTCCTTTGTTTTTCATCAATGGAGTTTATGTCAAAGTGAATTGGGTTATCAAATGAAAGTGAAATGAAAACAATTTATACTTAGGACAAAAAATGCCCTTGGCCGAAATTGTGTATACATATATACCAAATTTCATTTAACTTTACATTTAGTCAACTTGCATAAATATCTTAATAACACTTTATTAGATATTTATTAAGTCAACAAATGCAACTAAGAATAATATAACTCTTATATTTAAGTGTATGGCCGAAATTAGCAAGAAATAAAGGAAAAAGATATTTTCATTTTTCAAACAATTTTGAACAAATTCTTAAGAAGTCAAAATCAATTTGACAACCTTTTCCTTTAATGTAAAGTCAAACATTTACACTTATAATCATTTCCCAACTTTATAATTTGGTGATATATTTATATTTTAATTATATTAATCATTTAACAATTAAATAATTGAATAATTAATTAAATACAAATATATCAAATATATGTATTATATTTACTTTAAATATCTCAAATACATATATTGATGATATATGTCAAATACCTTTATTTGACTATTTATTAATGTGTATTTAATAATATCATATATTAAATACAAATACACATTAATTAGGAAATGACGGTTCGGCCCGTTCGCATGTATTTTTCGTTTAACGATTAAAACGATTTATAAATAATCATCATTATTCATAAATGTTGCTCTAGTGCTCTACGGGTATGTTTCATTATTGAGACTCTCTAGATTCACGTATATCCGTCACGAAATCCAATTTCGTGTCCATAATCTATCCACCCGTAGATTATGACGACAGATAAACTAGCTGAATCATACAGGTCGAGGTCATTGCATACGTATAATATCTCCGTCACAGGTATCCAAATAATCCCAGAGATATAGATGTAAACGTCAAATCTCTATAGGTATTATCTCGTCGACGTATCTATTAGCAATCTCTAAATAACACTCGGAACTTACTTCTGATGTATACTGTGGCCACAGATTTAACAGACTGCTAAATATATATGGACTACCTATGCTCTGTACACAGAACTGACGGATCCTATCTTGACACACACAGGATATCCTGAGGATCGATCCACACCCAACGAACAGGCGGAGGTTTGATCTAAATAGATCGGTGACGTGACTGCCATCTAAGTGTGGAGGATGTCTCATACATCCACAGTGGTATCTCAAGTCGAAGGACCACTATGCTACTCAACCCGAGAAGATTCTTATTGACGTTGGCGTACCATCCATTAAGAATCTTCGGTGAGCCGTTCAGTGTTTATCCACTATAAACACCTACACGTCTATACGAGTCTCCATAGACTCATGGTTCATTGGGATAAACCATCGGACCAAGTCTCGATATACGACATGTACTGGTCTCAACGGATTTGACTAACCGACCCGTGTTAGCAAATCTTGACCAGGAACTATGTTTGATAATAATCATATAGCAGTGACACTTCCCAATATCAATTACAAACTAACTTTGTAACTGTGTACTGCATTATATATTATCGGGCCTTTGTCTAATATATACTATCACTAAACCACATTTAGTTTCAATCTAATCGTAATCAGATCGAATACGTATATAAGAACAAGAGGTGCAACCATAAATAAGTAATATTATGGAATAATGGGTTGTTCGTATTCATGAATCAGACATAAATACAGTCCGGATTGGCGCTCTGAGCACCAACTCCAACACACGTGCCACTCGGGAAATACCTATATTTGTGTGATTAACTCCCATTTTTTGTTTGCTATTTATTTATCGATGCTTTTCTTGCTTTTGATTGTTTATTATAATTTTCATTATCGCATTTCTCAATGTAATATGCTATGGAACTATGTTATTGTGATTATTAATATTTATGGGTGTGTAAATTTGTGTTTATTTGAATTACTTTGCATGAACTGCATAAGACTTGGCTATACCATTATGTGAACATGTCCATTATACTGGCATAAGTAAGGGACCATTCTGAACCCAACAGTTTGAGGTATTCCCTTACGAGGGGTGAGTGCGGCCTTAAACCTTTCCCAGTTCACGATAGGTGGCGACTCATTTATTCTCTGGTTTAGTCTATTGCGGGCTACTCCGTACTCTCTACGGGCTGCGAGCCCAACAGTGTCATGGTTGCCGAGCATCATAGGCATAGCGGTAAACCCCGCTTCTCTCCTACAGCGGGTTGTGGCCGTTAAAAAAGATAACTTGGAGTTGACTTCACTATTACTAGGAAACACCCATTTATGTTGATTGGCCATGGAAGAAGCAATCTGCCCAATCTGCTCTTCTAAGGACTTCATCGTTGCCCATATATTGCCCATATGTGTCTCAATGTTGTTCAGCCTCGACTCATTCTTCTCAAACTTCTCTAACGTTTTAGCAATAAGCGTGCTCATAATGTCTTCTAAGGAAGATTTATGCTCAGCTCTTTGATAGTTGAAGCTAGATGAAGGTTGCAAGGAATTCTATGTATTAGCATATGATAAGTTTGTTGGGGTTTTTAGGGAATTACCGGGTTAACGCAGTGGAACGCGGAAAATCAGAATTTTCCGATTTCAAAAATTTTTCTTGGATCAATTAAATAAACTTATTTATATAATTACCCATTTCTTAAAATCTGAAATTTTAACCCAAGAAACCAAATTTCTTATAATTACCGAATTGACCCCATAACTTTGCATTTTATTCATTTTGGTCCTTAAATTGTCAAATACATATTTAAGTGATTCTAAATCAATCCCAAAATGATTTATAAATGTCCAACACATCAAAATACAATTTGCAACAAAAATTCCAAATTTTTTGAAATTGCTGGACAACCCCAAATTTTCCAAGATTTACAATTTGGTCCATTTTTATTCAAAACAAGTCAAGATCAAATCCAATCAATCCCAGATTTAATAAACATCATATATACATCATATTACATCACATATATGAAAAGCTTCAAATTTGGAAAGGGTTAAGAACCCTAATTTTATAATTTCTTCAAATTGATAAATTACACCAAATTAATTAAATCCAACACTTTAATCAAATCTTTACTACACCAAACAAGTCTCACCACCATGAAATAACTCAAGAATAATTCTAGGTCATCAATGAGTGGCTTAACAACTCTAGAATGACAACATGATTATCAAATAATCAAAAGTGAGCTTTTGAAATCATTTCAAGCTTACTGTATTATCATACATGCTTTCATCTTTCAAACAAGTTCACAACCATTAAATCACAAACTAAAAGAGTAGAGACAACATCCTAGAAATACATGTTTAAGCTAAGCATGATATAAACAATTTCTTAGTTGAAAAGTTTAAGAAAAAACTTACAAAATCCAAGTATTTTCAAGCTTTTTCTTCTTGTTCTTCAACTTTGCTCTCAACTCTCTTTGTTATATTTTTGGTAACTTGTTGTTATGAAAATCAAATGAAAAATAAAACCTTTTTGTTTAACTTCTCACTTGGCCAAAACTTTGAAGAAAAATATCATGATATTTTAATTTTTATTTCAAAACATTAAATGGTAAAATGCTTTATTAGTTTACTTGTTTCAAATGATAACCTTTATCATATAGTAAACCTAACAAGTGAACCAATGAAATCATGCCATTTCCTAATCATAATCATAAGAAAAGATATTTATTATTTTAATTAATTTAATTATTTAATAATTAAACAATTAAATAATTAAATACAAATATCTTAAATATATGTATTATATTTATATTAAATATCTCAAATACATGTATTAATGATATATGTCAAATATCATAATTTGACAATTAATTAATGTGTATTTAATAATATCAAATATTAAATATAAATACACATTAATTAGGAAATGACCATTAGGTCAATTCGCATGTATTTTTTGTTTAATCGTTAAACGACTTATAAATCATCAGTATTATTCATAAAAGTTTCCCTAGTGCTCTACGAGTATATTTCATGAGTGATACTATCTAGGTTCAAGCATATCCGTCACGAAATCAAATTTCGTGTCCATGATTCACCCACCCATAAATTATGACGAACACATATAAACTCTCTGAACCATACAGGTCGAGGTCATTGTATACGTATAATCCCTCCGTCACATGTATCCGGATTATTCCAAAAATATAGATATAAACATCAAATCTCTATTGATATAATCAAGTCGACGTTTCTATTAGTAATCCCTTAATGACACTTGGAACTGATTTCTACAGTGTACCACGGGCACATGGATTTAACAGATTGCTAATTCCATATTGAATACCTATGCTCTGTAAACAGAACTGACAGATCCTTTATTGATACACATAGGATATCCTGAGCATTGACCGGCGTAAACACACACGTATAACGCAAGCGCACGTATCGTTCAAGTAGTATAAAAATATCAATCCCATGAGGACTTAATTCCTACTGTTGTTATTAATTATTGATACTATTTATTTACAGGTATCTAATTATAGGGAGAAGGGACTTGATTGCTTTTGGTTGGTTGAATGTGGATTTGCAAAAATAAAATAAAAACAGACTCAAAAGAAAATACTAAGGAAAATAAAATAAAAGACTCGAGGATCTAGGGTCGTGACTCCACACAATATTATTATAAAAATGAATTGATTCTCTTATTTATGTGTAATAAATTAATTTGCTAACCTGGAACACGATGATATGCAAAAGCCTCTTCCGATGGTCAGACACAAATACCCAGTATAACCCAATTGAACCATATTCCTATGTCAACCAAATTACCTGGATTCATTAAGATTAAGTTCCAATTGTGGTTACCCCCGCCCGACAGGTATATTCCTATCCTGTAAGGAAATCTATTAAATGGTTATCTATCCTCAAGGAAGATCGTGAGCTATTGAATCTAAGGCTGAAACCTAAAATCCCTATGTCTAGTTCATTTTAAGTTTACCATATCAATCTTATTGGTGATCAGACAACAAGAAGCATTAAGCTTAAGACTCAATAAACAAACTAAAGAATTACCCATAAAAAGAAAATCAATTATTAAGTGTGGATATTGATCACTTCCCTAGAATAAAATAAAATGTTGGGGTTAGAGGATTCACAATTAATATTTTTTTTATCTAGGAATCTTATTTATTATAATATATAAATTATTTTATATTGCTTTCTCAGGAATTAATAATATTAAACATTTAAAACCAGCCATATAGGCGGTAATCCATTTAGTCCAATTACACCAGCCATATAGGCGGTAATTATCTGTCACATAAAGACCAGCCATATAGGCAGTAAGGTAATTTATATTTAAACCAGCCATATAGGCGGTAATAAAGTCTGAAATTAATTAATTCGGTTAAATTATAATTTAAATATTATAATTAAGTGAGATTTACCTAAATAATTATATTAAAGGTTTCACCTTTTACCCCAGCGGAAAATTAACTACTAAACATAAAAGAAAAGAGAAGAAGAAGAACTACTATTACTATTACTGAAAATTAAAATACATAAATAAAAATATTATTTATATATACAAAACTAGATGCAATCCTCTAAAAACAGGGAAAAGCTCCCAAGGAAAGCACACCAAATGAAGTGAAGAGGAGCTGAATTTATAGGCAAATTCTGGATCCAGCGTCGCGACGCCAAAGGTCCCAGCGTAGCGACGCTGGAACGCGGTTTTGGTCCACGCGTGATCTGTCGGCAGAATATGGTGATGACACGTGTCACGCGGTAAAGGTGGTGCAATGAGAAGACGACACGTGGCACACGGTGATTGGCTGAGCTTTCGGTCCAATGATTTTCTGACACGTGGCACGCATTTAGGATTGGTCCAATGAGAGATTAACATGTGGCAGCATGTAATTCACCGGTGATTCAGTCCGATGACAACTTGACACGTGGCACGCGCTTACTTTGGTCTAATGAGATTTCGACACGTGGCAGACAGCGCATTTTAGCTGATCTTCTGTGATGATGACACATGTCACGGCGCACGTTAGCAAGTCCAATTTCTCAGATTTTGAAACGTGTACCTCGGCGCACATTAGTATGTCCGGCGCACGTTAGGCGTCGCGACGCGTAAGGTACTGGCGTCGCGACGCGACCAAATTACCGAATTACCCTTTTGTCATTTTTTCTCTATTTTGGCCCCAAATTGCTTCCAATGATTTCCCAACTTTATTTATCTGCAAAATAACACAAAACACATCAAAACGTTCACAAAACTCAAGAAACTATACAAAATATTAGGTTAAATGAGTGGGAAATAGTGATAGATTTACCACTCATCAAGCATCAGTCCACACTCAACAAATAGATGGAGGTCTGATCTAAATAGATCGGTGATGTGACTGTCATCTAAGTGTGGAGGATAACTCATATATCCACAGTGGTATCTCAAGTCAAAGAATCACTATGATCACTCAACCCGAGAAGATTCTTATTAACGTTGATGTACCATCCATTAAGAATCTTCGATGAGTCATTCAGTGTTTATCCGTTATAAACACCTATACGTCTATACGAGTCTCCAAGACTCATGGTTCATTGAGAAACCATTGGAATCTAAGATTCCAATATACGACATGTACCAGTCTCAATGGGTTTACTTTACTGACCAAGTAGTGTAAACCTTGACCATAAACTATCTAATAATGACAATGTCATGATACAACTCAATGTCAGTTGTGACACTTTTGTAACAGTATCATAACTAATCAATCCAAGGTCTGTTACATCTTTACCATATTTAAGAGGTGTTATATAATAGAAACTGTTTATTTTATTCATAATAAAATGTTACATTAGTATTTACAGGGAAATACATAATAAAATTGGCGCTTTGAGCACCAACCCTAACAAATTCTCCCACTTGCTCTAGTGCCAATTTCGATTGTATCTAATACTCATCGACTCCATATGTTTATCAAATAACTTTGGAGGAATGGCCTTGGTAAGTGGGTCTTCCATATTATCTTCACTCGGTACCTTGCATATGACAATGTCCCCTCGCGACACAATCTCTCGAATGATGTGGTACTTTCGTTCCACATGCTTCGACTTCTGATGTGCCCTTGGTTGATTTACTTTCGCAATGGCTCTAGTATTATCACAGTATAACGGAATCGAATTCTTGATACTTGGGACTACTCCCAATTCTGGAATAAAGTTTAAAACCTATACAGCTTCATTTGCAACTTCAGAAGCTGCAATATATTCTGCCTCTGTGGTGGAATCAGTTGTTGACCCCTGTTTGGAACTCCTCCAAAAAACTGCACTTTAGTTAAGGGTAAACACAAATCCTGATGTAGACTTTCTATCATCAGGATCCAATTGGAAATCGGAATCCATGTACCCATTAACTTGCAGTTCGTTTCCTCCATATATAATAAACTTATCCTTAGTACCTTTAAGATACTTGAGGATATGTTTAATGGCCATCCAGTGGTCATTTCCTGGATTGGATTGATACCTGCTGGTCACACTAACTGCGAAGCTGATATCAGGCCTTGTACATAACATGGCATACATGATGCTGCCCAAACACGAAACATAAGGCTGATTAGACATTCTAATCTTCTCATCTTCTGTTTGTGGACACATCTTCTTTGAAAGATGTAAGTCATGTCTGAACTGTATGTTTCTTATCTTACAGTTACCAAAATTATACCGTTCTAAGATCTTTTCTATATACGTTGATTGGGAAAACCCAATAAGCTTCATTTCTCTATCTCTATAGAGTTTTATGCCTAATACATAAGAAGCTTCACCCAGGTTTTTCATGGAGAAATTCTTACAGAGGTAATCTTTGACGCCTTACATCATCCCGATATCATTCTCAATGATAAGGATGTCGTCAACATAGATAATTAAAAATACCACCATACTCCCACTAGCCTTTTTATAAACACATGATTCTTCCGAATTCTTGAGAAAACCAGACAATTTGATTATCTCGTCGAATCAAAGATTCCAACTTTGTGAAGCCTGTTTAAGTCCATAAATGGACTTCTTCAGCTTGCATACCATACCCGAGTTCTCTCTGGATGCAAAACCCTTCGACTGTTCCATATAGATATTTTCATCAAGAAATCCATTTAGAAAAGTGGTTTTGACATCAATTTGCCAAATCTTGTAATCATGGTATGCGATAATAGAAAACAAAATCCTTATAGACTTTAGCATCGCTACTGGTGAAAAAGTTTCATTGTAGCCGACACCAGGTCACTGCGCGTTTTTTTTATAAATCCATTTACAACCGATAGGAACAATTTCTTCAGAAATCGGAACCAAGTTCCAAACTTGATTCTCATGCATTAAGTCTATCTCAGATTTCATGGCGTCTTGCCACTTCACGGAGTCGATATCCAACATTGATTCTCTATAGGTAAAAGGGCCAGTCTCTTCAACTAAGAGAACATTGAGACTCTTTTCTTGTATCAAATACAAGCGATCAGGAGGTCTAGATACCCTTTGGGACCTACAGAGTATGCATGTTGAAGGTTCTTCATCTTTTTGAACTTCAGGTTCATTCGTTGGTTCATTGGTATCAAGTTGTACTTTATAAAGTTCAACCTATCTATGATCACCACCTTCAGAGAAAAATTCTATCTCTAGAAATTTTACGAAGCGAGCTACGAACACATTTCGATGCTCGGTATCATAGAACAAATATCCTTTCATAATTGAAGGATATCCAATAAACCTAAACTTATGCCTTCGGTATCATAGAACAAATCGAAACCAAGTTCCAAACTTGATTCTCATGCATCTGTGTTTTGGTGGTGATATTATATGAGTTTTGAAGTTTGGAAGAGTGTTGAAGTGTTGGTGATGCATTGAGTAAACTAGGTAATGAGAAGCAGATTAGAAACCTAGAAAAACAGTGCGCATTGCGACACCCAAGGGGTCTGCGTTGCGATGCGTACTGGAAAGACGAAGACCAACGTTTCCCCAAATTGATTTTTGTTCATTCCAGATCCACCCTAGCGGGTTAGGGGCCACTATAAGAGACTCGTATTGGATTGTACTCATATAGTACTTCATGATATAAGTATGAGATGCTTTGAGTTGATAGTAAGTGTTTGAATGCAAAACTTAGTGTAATCTCGAAACATATCCACGACTTATTTTTTAACCAAGTTTACCGATTATAGATTATCGGCAAGAATCTCAAGTTCATTGACAAAGCGAACTTACCTTTTTAAGCACATAGGGCGTTGGCCATATTTGATTTCAGATTCATGTTAGACGTAATGTTTTATACACTTTTGAAATCTATAGCATGACTTTTTATAATTTTCGAGGCATGGGGGAAAAACTCACCTCAGTATGTAACTAGATACATACATGGAATTGACGAATGACATGTGCACATGTAGAAGACTGGGGGGACGGCGATACGTAATGCCCCCAGATCCTAGTTCATGATTAGGGATGTCAGATGCCCATAGATCCGAGTTTCAGAGCTTTAAGGGTAGCATAGATTTGCACCCCCAGTTCTAGTTCAGTGGCTTGGGGGACGATGATACGTAACGCCCTAAGACCACTAGTTTCAGAGACAAGAGTGGCATACTTTCGGGGACAGTGATACATAACGCCCCAAAGTCATGGATTTGTATTCCTGGCTCTAGTTAGGCATATTGGACGACGGCGATACGTAACGCCCCCATACGTCAAGTTTTTCAGAGACAGATTAATTTTCAGATATCAGGTTTTCTGAGATCAGATATTAGAAAGAGTTTTCAGAAAACAGACATTTTAGAAACAGTTTTCAAAATAGATATTTTATATATAAGTTTACAGAACCAGACTTTCAAAGGCAGATTTCAGAAAATTTAAGTTTTATAAAAGAAATTCCAGACAAGATTTTCTAAAAATAGTTCAGAGTTTTTAGACAAGCAAAAGGGTTTTCATAAAATTTAATTTTCTAAAAGAACCTTGGTGTTAGAATTAAACATTTTCATTATAGTATTTCAGATTTTATTTTAAATTATCCACTCACTTAGATCGTTCAAACAGTCTAACCCCACACTCCTAGTTTCTTTTTTTGCAGGATACCTGGAGGACGCGCTTGGGAGGATGGAAACTAATGGCAGTCACTAGATGGTCTGAGTCCACCAGATTGAGTACAGTTCAGTCAGAGTCAAGTAAAGTCATGCATTTTTCATGTTGTATAGTAAAGATTTTATAAGTAATATGTTTAAGTTTTATTGTCAGGGTTGTATTGTAAAGAAGTGTTAAGTACATGACATGAGTCAAATAGTGCTTATATGTCAAAAATAAGTTTGGGCAAAGGTCTCATATTTGAGCTATAATTGAGATGAATTAATTGTGATATATATAGTCAGTAAGTCAGAGGCTCAGAGGGATAAGATAGCCTATCTCATGCCAGTAACATCTCCACGATCGGGGATATTACAGGTACACTCGGAAATGAGTTCTGAGTGTTATTGAGAAATCGCGAATCTATACGTCGTCATGATTATACCTTATGAGATTTGACGATTATATCTATATCTCTGGATTTATCCGGATCCTAATGATGTAAGGATTATATGTATGCAAAGATCTCAACTTGTATGGTTCATCAAGAATATTCATGGTCGTCATAATTTATGAGTGGGTAAATTATGGATACATGATTGGATTCCGTGACGGATATACCTGAACTTATAGAGTCTCACAAAATCAAAAATACTCGTAGAGCATTAGGGTGACTTAAAACGAATAATATTGATTATTCGGAAATCGTTTAACGGTTAAACGAAATTTACACATACAGGGACATTCGGTAATTTCCTAAATTAGTATGTATATGTATTAGATACATAATTTGATTAGATATGCATTAATTAATTACCAAATAAATTATGAAACATATATTAACCATGTATGTATTTTATCATTTAGTGTAAATGTAGAATACATTATTAAATGAATTAATTGATTAAAATATTAATTAATTAATTAATTCTTTGAATAAATATATTTTAAATATATAAGTGTATGTCTTTTTAGAAAATGACATGTGTTATATATCTAATGGTGATATGTGGCCTTTTATTTTGAGTGAGTGGGATTAGATATTTTTGAAATTGTTTTGATTAAAAAATTATTTTTTTCTCTCTCCTTTGTATGGCCATTTTCGACCAAGGTATATGAAAAAGAATGGTTCCCTTTCTTCTTCAATACAACAACAAGAACAAAAAGAAAGAAAACCCTACGAGAGAGAAAACTTGGTGCAATCAAAGATTACACCTAAAGCTCAAAGATTTGGGAAAGTTAAGGTAAATTTCTTAATCTTTGTTGAGGAAATTGTTTCCCTTGCTTAATTAAATTACAAAAGATGTCTCTTTGATTTTTTTCTCTTGAATTTGGTTTTTGCTTGTTGGATGCTTGTTGGGAAGTATATATGTATGTGTGATGAAACTTTGAGCTTAATAATGGTTATTAGAGTTCAATTTTTCTCTAGGAAATTTAGGTTGCCATTCTAGAATTTCTATGCCACTTTATGAATCCTAGAATTGTTATTGAGTATTTTTTTGATGTGGTGAGACTTTAAGAATATTGGATAGATTATTCTAATGCTAGATTGAAAGCTAATTTGGTGAAATTTGGTTAATTTGATTAATTGGAATTTCTAGGGTGTTTATGCCTAATTCTAAATTGAGGTTTTTCATTCTATGGATGTAATTAAGTATATAAGAAGTTTACTAATCATTTTGGTAGTGTTTTGAAAACATTTAAATGTGTAATTGACACTTTTGGACTAAAATGAACAAAATGTAAAAAGTTTGTATTCTTGGTAATTTCGGTAATGATGGTAATTTGGACATTTCCAAATTTGATTTGGGATTCAATATTAAAATAAATAATTTATTTTAATAGTCTAAAGAAAATTTTTGCAATTTGAAAAAACTGATCTTTCACCTTCCGCCGACAAAACCACAAATACGCTAACAAATGGTATCAGAGTGAGTCTAATTCTTAATCCATGAAATGATTCTAGTTTGATATTCGTTATGTAATCTTAAACTTATTTCCATAGATGAATGCATTCTAAGATTGGATCTAACTAATATGTTAGACAGTTTAGCGGAAAATTCCCTTTTAATAAGGCTTTAAAGTAATTTGTATTTGTGTATGCTTTTTCCTTGGTCCGCCTTGTCAATACGGATATAAATAAATTTCTATGGCTATATTCAAGAACGTGTCAAAGCTGTGAGAATGTAGTCGATAAGAATTTATTTATACCGATTATATTTAGATATAGATAAATTTAATTGAAAATGGAAATCTGAAACGTGCCAAAGCTGTCAGGACTACATGAGTATTTTAAGTTTATCATTGACAAGTTAAGCCTTGAAAATGCCTCCTTGTGAACGTGTCAAAGCTGTCACAACGAGAAATGATCAGGACCGAAAATTATGAGTCATTTTTCTGTGATTGACAATGGTTGTCTACCTAATGAATATACGTAGGCAAGAACGTACCAAAGCAGTGAGCCGAAATATATTTATGGGATCTACTTCCTACTGTAGAAATTAATTTGAATATTTTATTGCTTTCTATTTGGGGATTACAGTATTGCATGTTTCAGTGTGTGGGCATCTTTTAAATTAAAAATTCATGATTTATTTGATGTTTTATTTGATATTGATTGAAATTGTATTATCTGCTAATATTTCTTTCGCTATCTATATGATAGATTTAGGATAGCAAGCTCTTTGTCTTCCAATCCCTTAGTTCATATGCTTTATAGGAATAACCTAAAAGGGCCCAAAAATTTTGCTGACTGGGAAATGGATTTGAGGATTTTCCTTAAATCCGAGAGGTTATGGTATGTCTTGGATGGACCGATATCTTTAGCTATACCACTCGAGTCAACACCCGAGGAGCACGAAACCTTCTAGAAATGGAAGGATGATGACCTAAAGATTAGTCATACATCCCCGGATCGTTGACACAAGAGCTAAAGAGGTAATTTATTGATATGTCTGATACGTGTAGCATAATCACTCGGCTTAGGGAGATTTTCATGAATCAAGAGCAAATCATGGTTCATAGAGTGGCGGTGGAACTGTTTCACTAAAGACTAGATGAGGGTCAGCCAGTCAGCTCGTATGTACTTCATATGATTGATTTGATTGATTAATTGAGGTAATACGACTTTCGACTCAATGATACACTTGGGCGTAGTTTGATACTAGGCTCGCTCTCAAGCTCATTTCTCCAGTTTGTGCTAAATTTTAATAATCATGGATTCATTGTTCTTACAGTGAGTTGCATAGGATGTTGCTCACTGCTGAGGAAGATTTTAAGAAGTGAGTGTCGACTAGCCTTCAGAAACCTACTTCTCTTTCGGCCTCTTCTCAAAAGAAGGGCAAAAGAAAGAAGAAGAAAGGCAAAAATATCGCTCCTCAAGGTAAGATAGCAAAACTGAAACCCAAGAGAGCTACCAAAGACACATGTCACCACTGTAGCAAGGTTGGACACTGGAAGCGTAATTGTCCCGAATATCTTGCGCAGTTAAAGAGAGACAGAGCTTCTACTTCAGGTATATTTATTTTTCCTGTTATTGATATCTCTTTAGCTTGTGAAGCTAATTCTTTCAGTTGGATTTTAGACTCTGCTTATCCTGTTTACATCTACAATTTGTTGCAGGGACTGAAGGAAAGTAGGAAGCTAAAATCTGGATCGATGCAGTTGCATTTTAGGAGTGGAGACTTTTTGGATGCAGTTGCAGTTGGGGTATATGAGATTCCCTTGTCCAGTGGGAGTATTTTGTTAAATGACTGTTATTTTTTGCCAAGATGTGTGGCAAATATTATATCACTTTTTGTATTAGATACAGAGGGGTTTTGTGTAAATATTAAGAATTGTTCTTTGTATTTATATGATAAATATAATATTCATATCATTGAATGTCCAAATGAGAATGGTCATTACATTTTGCATCCATCTAGAGCTATTATGAACGTTGGGACTAATAAACGAAGTAGATCTAATGTTAATGATATTGAACTATGGCACATGAGGTTATGTCATATTGGCGTACCACGCCTTATCCAGTTGGTTATGAATGGTTTGATTGAGAATCTCACTATTGAGCCTTACCCGGCTTGTGAATCTTGCATTCAGGGTAGAATGAAAAAAAAACCTAATTTACTGGTGTATGACATCGAGCCTCAGACTTATTGGAACTAGTACATTCTGATGTATGTGGTCTCATGAGTCTTACTGTTTATTATGGCTATTCATAATTCGTTACCTTTACCGATGATTTATCGCGGTATGATTATGTTTATTTGATGAAACATAAATCAGAAACTTTTGAAATGTTCAAAGATTTTCGAAATGAAGTGGAAAAGCAAACTGGAAAATCCATCAAGTGCCTACGATCGAATCGAGGGGGTGAATATATGAGTGGCTATTCATAATTCGTTACCTTTATTGTTTATAGTGGCTATTCATAATTCGTTACCTTTACCGATGATTTATCACGGTATGATTATGTTTATTTGATGAAACATAAATCAGAAACTTTTGAAATGTTCAAAGATTTTCGAAATGAAGTGGAAAAGCAAACTGGAAAATCCATCAAGTGCCTACGATCGAATCGAGGTGGTGAATATATGAGCGGTGAGTTCACTGATTATTTAAAAGAGAATGAGATTCTCACTCAATATACTCCTCCAGGTATTCCACAGTACAATGGAGTGTCTGAAAGGAGAAATCGAACTTTATTGGATATGGTTCGCTCTATGTTGAGTTATACAGATCTACCTTATTACCTGTGGAGCTATGCGCTCCTTACTGCAGTTCATCTTTTGAACAGAGTTCCTTCCAAAGCTTTTCTTACGACTCCATATCAGTTATGGACTGGTAGGAAATCAAACCCTAATTATATTAGGGTTTGGGGCTGTCATGTGTACGTCAGAGTGGCCGCAGTAGGATAAGCTTTTGACTCGATGGCAAAATTTTAGGTTTGTTGGGTATCCTTCCAATACGAAAGGATATTTATTCTGTGACTCCGAGTGTCGAAACGTTTTCATAGCTCGCTTCGCAAGATTTCTAGAAATATAGTATTTGGCTGAAGGAGGAGATCATAAACAAGTTGAACTTAATGAAGTTCAGCATATAACTGACGAACTACATGAGGAACATGAGGTTCAAGAAGGTGAAGGATCTTTGACGCACACACTTCATAGGTCGAGTAGGGTCGTAAGACCTACTGAGCGCTTGTCTTTGATACAGGACATAGGTCTGGATATGGTCTTTGCAGAAGAGACTGACCCGAGGACTTACAAATAAGCGATGTTGGACATCAATTCCGTGAAATGGCAGGAAGCCATGAAATCAGAGTTAGACTTTATGCATCAAAATCAAGTCTGGGACTTGGTTCCTCTTCCTGAAGGAATCGTTCATGTCGGTTGTAAATGGGTTTACAAAAGGAAGAGAGGGTTTGATTGAAGTGTAGAAACTTTCAAGGCCCGGCTAGTTACAAAAGGTTACACATAGCGACCTAGTATCGACTATGATGAAACTTTTTAACCAGTTGCGATGTTGAAGTCTATTAGGATTTTATTGGCTATAGCTGCTTACCATGACTACGAGATTTAACAAATGGATGTCAAGACGAAATTCTTGAATGGATTTCTTGATAAAGAAATCTATATGAAACAGACGAGGGGTTTTGCGTCCAGCCAAGACTTAGATATGGTTTGTAAGCTTAAGAAGTCTATTTATGGACTTAAACAAACTTCACAGAGTTGGAATCTTCGATTCTATGAGGTTATTAGATTGTTTGGTTTCCTCAAGAATACAGAAGAATCATGTGTGTATAAAAAGGTCAGTGGGAGTATGGTGGTGTTTTTGGTACTCTATGTGGATGACATCATGATCATTGGGAATGATATTGGGATGATGCAGAGAGTAAAAGCTTATCTCTGTAAAAAACTTATCTATAAAAGACCTGGGTGAAAGTTCTTATGTCTTGGGCATAAAACTCTATAGAGATAGAGAGAAAAAACTTTTTGGATTATCTCAGTCTATGTACATAGATAAGATCTTAGAAATGTATGATTTCAGAAACCGTAAGATAGTTAACATACCTTTCCAACATGGTATACATCTTTCGAAGAAAATGTGTCTGCAAACTGATGATGAGAAGATTAGAATGTCTAATCTACCTTATGATTCATGTTTGGGTATCATTATGTATGTCATGTTGCGTATGTGACCTAATATTAGTCACTCGGTTAGTGTAACCAGTAGATATCAATCAAATATGGGTACGACCATTGGATGGCCGTTAAACATATCCTGAAGTATCTTAAGGGTACTAAAGATAAGTTTTTGATTTATGGAGAATGAGAACTGCAAGTTAATGGGTATACGGATTCAACTTTCCAATCGGATCCGGATGTTAGAAAGTCTACATCGAGATTCATATTTACCCTTAACGGTGCTGCAGTCAGTTGGAAAAGTTCAGAACAGGGATCGACAACTGATTCCACCACTGAGGCAGAATATATTGCGGCATCTGAGGCTGCAAAAGAAGCTGTCTGGATTAGAAATTTTATCACAGAATTGAGAGTTGTCCCAAGCATTGAGAATCTGATTCTTTTACACTGTGATAATATCGGAGCTGTTGCGCAAGCAAAGGAACACATGGCACATCAAAAGTCAAAGCGCGCGAAACGAAAGTACCATATAATTCGAGAGATATTGTCGCATGGAGACGTTGTCGTATGCAAGATACAAAGTAAGGACAACATAGCAGATCTGCTTACTAAGGCTATTCCTCCTAAGTTATTTGATAAGCATGCAGAGACGATGGGTATGAGATACTATCGGTTATGGCACTAGAGTAAGTGGGAGAAATTATTGGAGTTGGTACTCAGCGTGCCGATTTCTCATGTATTTTCCTGTAAATACGTGTATGAATAATATTTTGTTATGAATAAAATATACAGTTTCGTCAATATATTATCTTTTAAATGGTAAAGACGTACTAGACCTATTAATGATTAAGTTATAATGTAATTGAAAAAACATCGCAATTGACATTGAGAAATGTTATAACAATATCATTCTTAAACTATTCCTGGTCAATGTTTACATTCTTGGTTCGTAAGTAAACCCGGGAGATCGGTATGTGTTGTATATTGGAATATTGGATTCCAGTGGTTTATCTCAAGTGAGCCATGAGTCTAGAGAGACTCGTATAGACATGTAGGTGTTCATAGCGGATGGGCACTGAACGACTCACGAAAGATTCCTAATGGATGGTACGCTTGCGTCAATATGAATCTTCTCGAGTTGAGTAGCATATTGGTCATTTGACTTGAGATACCACGGTGGATATATGAGTTATCCTCCACACTTTGATGGCAGTCACGTCTTGACCTTTTTAGGTTAGACCTCCGCTTATTCATTGGGTGTGGACTGATGCTCATGATATCTGGTGATGTGTCCAGGAAGGATCCATTAGTCTTGTGTACATGATTTAGGTGTCCACTTCATGAGATTGTGATTTATCAAATCCATGGCCATGGTACACTCGGAAATGAGTTCTGAGTGTTATTGAGAAATCACAAATCTATATTTCGATAGAATTATATCTTATGAGATTTGACGCTTATATCTATATCTCTGGTATTTATCTGAATCCCTATGATAGAAGGATTATACGTATGCAAAGTTCTCAACTTGTATGGTTCAGCGAGAATATCTGTGGTCATCATAATTTATGAGTGGGTAAATTATGGACACATGATTGGATTCCTTGACGGATATACCTGAACTTATAGAGTCTCACATAATCAAAAATACTCGTAGAGCACTAGGGCGACTTAAAACGAATAATATTGATTATTCGGAAATCGTTTAACGGTTAAACGAAAATTACACATGCGGCAAAATTCGATAATTTCCTAAATTAATATGTATATGTATTAGATACATAATTTGATTAGATATATATTAATTAATTACCAAATGAATTATGAAATATATGTTAACCATGTATGTATTTTATCATTTAGTGTAAATGTAGAAATACATTATATATTTAATTAAATGAATTAATTGATTAAAATATTAATTAATTAATTCCTTGAATAAATATATTTTAAATATATAAGTGTGTGTCTTTTTAGAAAATGACATGTGCTATATATCTAATGGTGACATGTGTCCTTTTTATTTTGAGTGAGTGAGATTAGATATTTTTTGTTGAAATTATTTTGATTAAAAAATTATTTTTCCTCTCTCCCTTGTATGGCCATTTTCGGCCAAGGTATATGAAAAGGGAATTGTTCCATTTCTTCTTTAATACAACAACAAGAACAAAAAGAAAGAAAACCCTAAGAGAGAGAAAATTTGGTGGAATCAAAGATTAAACCTAAAGCTCAAAAATTTGAGAAAGTTAAGGTAAGTTTCTTAATCTTTGTTGAGGAAATTGTTTCCCTTGCTTAATTAAATTACACAAAATGTATCTTTGATTTTTTTCTTCCTTGAATTTGGTTTTTGCTTGTTGGATACTTGTTGGGAATTATATATGCAAGTGTGATGAAACTTTGAGCTTAATAATAGTTATTAGAATTCAATTTTTCTCTAGGAAATTTAGGTTGCCATTCTAAAGTTTGTATGCTACTTTATGAAATCCTAGAATTATTCTTGAGTATTTTTGGATGTGGTGAGACTTTATGAATGTTGGATAGATTATTCTAATGCTAGATTGAAAGCTAATTTGGTGAAATTTGATTAATTTAATTAACTGGAATTTCTAGAGTTTATGCCTAATGCTAAATTGGGGCTTTCATTCTATTGATGTAATTAAGTATATAAGAAGTACATTAATCATTTTGGTAGTGTTTTGGAAACACTTAAATGTGTAATTGACACTTTTGGACTAAAATGAGCAAAATGTAAAAAGTTTGTTTTATTGGTAATTTCGATAATGGGGGTAATTTGGACATTTTCAAATTTGATTTTGGATTCGATATTAAAATAAATAGTTTATTTTAATAGTCTAAAGAAAATTTTTGAAATTTGAAAAATCCGATTTTTCGTCTTCTGCTACGCTACCCGATAAAATTGCAAATACGAATGAAGTGTACATTCAAAGAGCTTCTTGTCTATTCATCTCGGAACTATCGGAATGCTTTCATTTTGTGCATTAGAAATTGGGGTTGGTAATCAGTTTATAGAATCCCAAAATATATTCCAGATTCGGGATTTGTTATGCAATGCATATTGATACGTTCATAAGACTATCTCGTAAATAAATAACGCATATAAGGAACTAGGAGTTTTGATGCTTTCGAAGTAAGAAATATGGGTTAAAAGTTGTTGGAGGGCACCTAAGATCAAAGGGTGTCCTAGTTGGTATATAATTATAATTTTTCAGTTTTAGCACTGCAATTTTTAAATTTTTTTTTAAAGACAAATTTTTCTTTTAAATTTAATATTCTTTTATTAACTAACTAAATTAGTTATTTATTATTATTTGGTCCCTTAGAAAGCATCAAAACCAACTAAAAAGCAAAATTTTGTTGAAGTAACAGAGAAAAGAAGTACTTGAAATTGGATGGCGACAACAATGATGGTATCCAATCTTGGCAAATCTCAAAACAACTAAGCTGTTGATTTTATTGGCGAGTTTACTACGTTTCCATTTCCTTCAAAACTATTTTCAAAGCAAAAGGAGTTTTTAGTCATTTTCATCTCAAATGGGTGGTCCATTTTTGGAACAACTAATGTATATCCAAAAATAAAAGTAGTTGAACTCATGACCTTAACTGACTTTATCACACTTTGTGTTTGTGGTAGGTGTGTGTATAATATATTAATGAAACAAATATCAAATTAAAAGATAGAAAAATACGAACTCTAATATATTATATGATAAAATACATTATATTGGAATGTCTATTTTTCTTGTCTTTTAGCAGTGGCGGAGCCACTTGGAGATCAGTGGATCCCACTAAATCCGAAAATTTATTGATATATGTTTTATAAATTAATGAAAAATATAATTTGTTAATTAAATAATTTTGATTTGTCTCCACTAAAATGAAAAATATTTATCATTTTTTGTGAAAATCAATTTTTACTCAACTTAATTAATATTTTAATTACGCTATTATCTTTCGGTACAATCTTTATTTTATTAAAATAATGAATCCCTAGTTGAAAAGTTGTTAGTGCATTTCTAACCATGAATATATAGATTAACTTTTCAACAAGGGATCTAATATTTTAATAAAACTAAGAAGAAACTAAAATACAATTCCTTTAGGGTTCGTTTGTTTCGATATAAAATGAATTGTTAATGAAATAATTTTGATTTGCCTCCATTAAAATGAATAATATCTACCATTTTTTGGGAAAATCAAATTTTACTCAACTGAATCGGTATTTTAATATCTACCACTTTTATCCAAAAATAAAAGTAGCTGAACTCATGACCTTAACTGACTTTATCACACTTTGTGTTTGTGGTAGGTGTGTGTATAATATATTAATGAAACAAATATCAAATTAAAAGATAGAAAAATACGAACTCTAATATATTATATGACAAAATACATTATATTGGAATGTCTATTTTTCTTATCTTTTAGCAGTGGCGGAGCCACTTGGAGATCGGTGGATCCCACTCAATCCGAAAATTTATTGATATATGTTTTATAAATTAATGAAAAATATAATTTGTTAATTAAATAATTTTGATTTGTCTCCACTAAAATGAAAAATATTTATCATTTTTTGTGAAAATCAATTTTTACTCAACTTAATCAATATTTTAATTACGCTATTATCTTTCGGTACGATCTTTATTTTATTAAAATAATGAATCCCTAGTTGAAAAGTTGTTAGTACATTTCTAACCAAGAATATATAGATTAACTTTTCAACAAGGGATCTAATATTTTAATAAAAGTAAGAAGAAACTAAAATACAATTCCTTTAGGGTTCGTTTGTTTCGATATAAAATGAATTGTTAATGAAATAATTTTGATTTGCCTCCATTAAAATGAATAATATCTATCATTTTTTGGGAAAATCAAATTTTACTCAACTGAATCGATATTTTAATTACGCCACTATCTTTCAATATGATCTTTATTTTATTAAAATAATGAATCTCTAGTTGAAAAGTTGTTAGTATATTTCTAACGAGGAATATATAGATTAACTTTTCAAAACTAAGAGAGTAGAAAAAACTTACAAGCATCATATGTTGTAACTAAGAATCATAGAAATATTTTTCTATTTGGAGGAAAGTAGAAAAAACTTACAAATCATGAAGTTTTCTTCACTTTTCTTCTTAAAGCTTCACTTTTTTTTCTCAACTTTCTTTTTGTAATATTTGGAGGCTTAACCTAAAGTGTAAAGCAAATGAAAAATGAAACCTTATATACTTAGGGCGTTGGCCGAAATTCACTAGGAAAAAAGAAAAAAGATATTTTGATTTTTAACAATTTAAAAAATCAAAAATCAATTTGATAACATTTATCTCAAATGTAAAAAGTCAACATTTTACACTTAATCATTTCCTTACACTTAATCATTTCCTTACCATAATATCAACTTAGATATTTCATATTTTAATTACTTTAATTATTTAACAATTAAATAATTAATTAAATATAAATATCTAAATATATGTATTATATTTACTTTAAATAATCCAAATATATTAAAGATATATGTCAAATATCATAATTTGACAATTAATTAATGTGTATTTAATAATATCATATATTAAATACAAATACACATTAATTAGGAAATGACTGAAAGACCCCCTATGCATGTATGTTTTCGTTTAACCGTTAAACGATTTATAAATAATCAATATTATTCATAAAAGTTACCATAATGCTTTACAAGTATATTTCATTATTGAAACTCTATAGGTTCAGACATATCTGTCACGAAATCCAATTTCGTGTTCATAATCTACCCACCCGTAAATTATGATGATCACATATAAACTCACTGAACCATACAAGTCGAGGTCATTATATACGTATAATCCATCTATCACAGGTATTCAGATTTATCTTAAAGATATAGAAAAGAACGTCAAATCTCTATAGGTATAATTCCGTCGACGTTTCTATTAGCAATCTCTTAATAACACTTAGAACTCATTTCTACAGTGTACCACGGGCCCATGTATTTAACAGATTGCTAATCTCATATTGAATACATATGCTCTGTACACAGAGCTGACATATTTTATCTTGACACACACATGATATCCTGAGAATCAGTTCACACCCAACGAACAGGCAGAGGTCTGACCTAAATAGGTCGGTGACGTGACTACCATCAAAGTGTGGAGGATATCTCATATATCCACAATGATATCTCAAGTCAAAGAATGACTATGCTACTCAACCCGAGAAGATTCTTATTGATGTTGGAGTACCATCCATTAAGAATCTTCGGTGATTTGTTCAGTGTTTATCCGATATAAATACCTATATGTTTATACGAGTCTCTGAGACTCATTGTTCATTGAGAATCTACCATTGAAATCCAAGATTCCAATATATGACATGTACCGGTCTCAACAAATTTACTTACTGACCAAGTAATGTAAACCATGACCAGGAACTGTTAAAAAATGATATTGTTATGATACAACTCAATGTCAGTTGCGACGCTTTTGCAACTATATCATAATTAATCATTCTAACGTCAATTACGTCTTTACCATATATAAATAGATATTATATTATAGAAACTGCTTATTTTATTCATAATAAAATATTTACATAGATATTTACAGGGAATACAAACGAAATTGACGCTCTGAGCATCAATCATAACATACACAACAGTCAAGGCATCCGGAAACACACAACCAATACAACACATACATATGAGCTGGCTTATGCATACAATGCTCGCACGGAACTCATTACCTATTTTAGAATATGTATGAGATGAATGTCGTCCGAATAGATTTCATAACCAGCTCGGCTGCTACACCACAAAACCATCAACCAATAAAACATACACACATGTACACACATCTCATAACACAAACTCATCATATGATTCTTCATACACATGCACGTACATGACAAACAATCCAAATATTATTCAAATGCTCATATACATATATATGTTTCAAACATACGAATATACATCTTAATATGAATTCAAATGTCATATCTTTCACAGTCATCATATCTTTTCATTTATCGATCAAACATATTCATTTTCAGAATTTCTATCTAGAAACATTTGATACGGTATTTTTACCAAATAAACATATCCATTCGGAGAGAACTTAACTTATACTCATTCCTTATCTCACTTAATCAATCCAACCTCTCTACAGATAAATCGCATGTATGAGTCAATAACAAACCTACATATTCATATGCTAATACAAACTCAGAAATCATAACTTATTTCATCTATCGATCTTATATACTCAAATTGTCCATAACTTATCATCGTATACATATTCAAATACGTGTACCAATGTTTATACATATACTTGTTCATTTACATATACATATACATATACATACTATTACATGTTCATACAATTACATACATCAATAGACATCAACGTCATTAAACATTTCACTTCATATGTAGCATTACAAAAATTCATACATGTAGTTGTTGATTATCTTAACCATACGTAATCTCGTACTCCGTACCCAAAATCACCTTTTAACTATCCCATTTTTACCCTAACATGTCAATCATATATATATATATATATATTTATATTGTTATACGCGTAAAAATTTCTTATTTCAGCTATAAAAATAGTAAACGAACTCTGATATTCTTGAAAAATCGAACTCATTTTTCCAAGACGAATAACTTTCATGTTGAACACTTTTCAAAATTTATAACAAAAAGGCTTCAAAAATATGAATTTTCGAGAAAGCCTCATGGCATGGACCTAACAACAATTGTGCAGGGGTCAGAAACTATAAATACCGCATAGTTTCTTATTATTGCGAAAATGGTAAACTTCACTAAATCTCATCTCTTGACATCCTCGTCCCCAAACACGTTTAGAAAGGAATCGAGTTGCGCCAGCGGATAGTAGGCCACAGCCGGCCGGTGCGTCGGCGTAAGGGGAGCTTCCGGCCACCACACATCTGATGTTGGCCGGCGGTGAGGTAGAGACGCCGGAAAACAGCGAGAGAGGAGGAAATGACGGGTAATGGGTTTCCCAATCCCGGCTTATCGCTTCGTTTCACGACCCAAGCCACCCGTCAAATCAAATCTCTCGAAGAGTACTACAAGTTGGCTATGATGAATTTTTCATTCTGTGCACGGTTGCATACGAAACGAGAGAGAAATCTTAAGTGAATAGTGACCCACGAGTGAACAGTAACTCCGATCGAAATTCTAAGAATATCGGAGTTCGTTTACTATTTTTATAGCTGAAATAAGAAACTTTTACGCATATAACAATATAAATAGAAATCGCGTAACTGGTTCTTGAAACCACGCGTTTTCCAACGCAACGAAACTTTACTTTAAAATATTCCAACCTATTTTCCAACACATAAACTCTTATTTTCGAATAGTATCTCGTTCCAAATTCTTAACTTTAATTCGGAAACCTTCCAACATTGTTCCGAAAAACTCGGGATATTACATCAGGAATTGGGTACCCATTCCTTGCAAAAATTAATAATTTTGAATGGGTACCCATTCGAGAATTGAGTCTCTATTCAGGTTCTTACTTCTCGAACGGGTATTCGACTCTTGACCTGTCTTGAACTGTTCGGAACGGGTTGGGAGTCGGATAATGGTTTGGGTGCTATTGGAAATAAAATCTCATTACTCAAATTCTACAATTCTTGATCGGGGATTTCCGAACCCGACCCGAACCTGAAAATGCCCACCTCTTCCAAAAAATGACTTAAAAAAAATTTTCATTAACCATATTTTTTATAAATGTCTCAAACGCTGTAACAGACCCTTCGTAAAAGAAAAACTGATTCACCTAACCCCAGTGTTTATGTTTCTCATTAATCCTTGCTATTAGATTTGCTCAAGTTATTATTAATGATTTGAATAGAATGAGCGTTTTATTCTTCTTCATAATTATTTTCCAAGGGCCCTTGATTTGGTAAGAGGTGCTTTTCAAGAAAAGCAAGCTAGAATCATCCAAAGATATGTGGACATTATTCCTTCAGCAGCAGAGCTCACAAATTGAATCAACGAATCGAATTCGTATTGAATACTAAATGAATTAAATTTAAATATGTCAAATTCGAATTCGATTCGTTTATTAAATAAATTCTAATATTAGGATTCAGATTCGATTCGTTAAATAAACAGATATTCGTATTCGATTTGTTTATTCGTTTAAACAAAAGTAATGAACCGAATTGAATTTTATATTCGTTTAAATTCATTTAGATTCGTTTAAACATAATTAAATAAATTGAATTCTCGATTTATTTAAATTAGGTTAAGATTATTTATATAGTTATTTTTGAGGATTTGCTTTACTAATAATTAATTATTAAAAATAACCTTATTGATTAATATTATTGTTCTAAAAATTTAACGGTAAATTTGTAACATAATTAAACGGATATTAAATGAATTTGATTCGTTTAATAAACGAATTCTAAGTGAATAAACAAACAAGAGCTCAAATTCGGATTCGATTAATTTATTAAACGAAATAAATTGACCAATTTATTAAACAAATCAATTTTTTAAACCCATATTCACTTTAAAGTGAATCAAATCGAACAAATAAACGAATTCTCACCTAAATTGCCACCCATATTCAACAGTTTCTCATCATTTGCTGAGTAACTAATCTTTTAATTAGTAATTAATTAACTTTTAAATATTGTCCTGGTCCATGCAAATAGTTACAATCTGAATTCCCAAACTAACCAACAAAGCCAATCTTATTAAAAAATATAACAGTAGTACACTGAACATTTTATACATAAAAAAAAAAAAAAATGAAACCAATCAACTTATTCCAATTCTTCCTGGTGTAGAAGAATGAATTAAACAGTATAATCAAGAGATAATGGAATGTAAAATAAAAGAATATGAGCTACAAGCCTGCCTATGCAAGTGGCCTTGCAAAAAAAAAAAGAAGAAGCATGGATTTGGTAAAGAATATGTTTGTAAAGAAAGCCGGCTCTGAATGATAAGCAACTTCGGCTATGACCTAGGACCCAAATCATTTCGGATAATATTATTAATTAATAATTTTATTTAGGACCCTATTTGCAAGAGCTTATCACCGGCCGTGCTTATATAGCTTCTCATAAAGGAGAAAGTCTACTTCCAATGGGGAAGTAAGTGACATGAATTGGAGGGCTTTTCTTAGATTTGTTCTTGTTTAATTTGCTTCCGGTATCGACTTCGGTTTTGCTTGATTTGTTCTCTTTGTTGTTGTTGTTGTTATTGTTGTTGTTGTGTCCCTCGCATGCAACCCTGCTTGTATCAGAAAAGCAACCAAAGAAGCTAGATAATAAAGCCATTGATGATGTATAAAGCTAGTTGTCAAGATTTTGAGTTCTTAAACAAGCTCTAGTGATTGTGTTT
This sequence comes from Zanthoxylum bungeanum, assembly GCA_019454045.1. Lineage (NCBI taxonomy): Eukaryota > Viridiplantae > Streptophyta > Magnoliopsida > Sapindales > Rutaceae > Zanthoxylum > Zanthoxylum bungeanum. Next base: position 74,817 of record SKCR01050700.1, read on the forward strand.
TTGTTCTTGAAGCATTAGTTCTTGATCTTTTCTTTATATATATACACATTATAAGGCTGCTGCCAAATTCCAAGGAAGCAGAGTCGAAGATTCAATTGGATTTTCTTTAGCAGTTATTAGAAATATCTGGGTAGCTGATTTTGCACAATATGATTGGCTACTTATAGTTACGTGTCGTCTTGGGTTCCTTCAAAACCTTTCTGTTCATGCTATTGCTATTGGTGGCAACAAATTTGAAGACTTGAATTTTCAACAAAGACTATAATATTGAATGGGTCAAATGATGATGACACATACACTGCACAAGGAAAATTTGGACAAAGACCCTTTTGCAGAATCTCTCGGAAGAAACGAAGCATTAGTAAAGTTGTTTCTTGTGTCTCTCAATCAATTGAAAATGCAAAAATCTCATCAAGCTTCATGCTTCCATGAAAGCAAAAGAGGTTACCCACATAGGAAGTTGAAGAAACAAGAGAGGATAATGGTTAATTAAATAATATATAGAGCAATTCATGTGTGGGTTTGTGTGTATATATATATATATATATATATATTTATTTATTTATTTCCTCCTCTTCACTATTCTTAATTTGACCTATTGACTATTTAATCAAACACTTGGGGGGTTTCAAAAGATTGTTGTTGACGAAGTCTTAAAAGATAAAAAGCAAGCAAAGGCATGGATGGGAGTGAAATCCGTTGGTGCTTGGTCTGCGTTGAGGCAGACACCAACACCAACACCATCCTCTGTTTTTGCTTTCCATTTCATATAATATATAATTAGGAATTACTTGGAAAAAATCAGTTCCTAACAGTTTCGAATCAGAAAATTAAATAGAATACTCTATTTATCGGTTCCGAGTTATCCTAATTTCCATTTTCAATATACTTTTTTGTTTCGTTTTAAAAAATATAATAATTGATAATTGATTTTGTTCAATATACGTTAAATTTTGAATTTCCATTATTTATGTAAGAGACTTGGAATTTTCTTCAATTTTTAAAGAAAAAAAATTTGATTTTATAATTTGGAAACTGATTTCAAAACTCGGTTCTAATTCTCACAACACTTGAACCGGAATCGGACTGAAAAAATCGGTTCCTAATAATTTTGGAATCGGAACTGACCGTGAAGGTCCAGATCCTTGCGGTTTCGAGTAGACTTGAAACTGATACTCACCCCTAAATATAATAAGGATATTATCATTTTCCATCTGAAAAATACTTATGTTGACGGCGGATTTTGGTCTCAGGGCAATATGGGAATATCACTCCCGAGACAATCCTCCCTCAATAGTGAATTTGTTTGGTTATGTGGGACCAAAAGCAAACTTAGCAAAAGACAGATAAATACACCAATCGACAAGGAGATTTAACGTGGTTCGGCGGATCTTGGTCCGACCTACGTCCACGGGCACAGAACATGTGATACTTTTTATTACTGAGATATGCTTCTCTGATATCTCTTGTGTTTACAAGTGTGATGATAATGATATTCATGCTCTCTCATGTTCTCTTTTTCTCTTGTCCTCACTTCTACACTCCTATTTATAATGGTGAAGAAATCATATTCCTATTTGTACAAGAATTTCCTAGTTGAAACAATTTCCTTTTCCCATAAGGATTCCTAGTCAAAACTATTCCCTTTTCCCATAAGGATTCCTAATTAAAACTACATTCACTTCTTTTATCCTATTTGGACACTGACTCATCAGTTTTCCCCATGAAAGTAGGATACTTATCTTCTGGAGCATATCCCGCCATATTCCCGGTCTTCATGATGTCGGTCACGATGGTCTTTTGAACTGACAATGCTGCTGTCGATCTGATAATGCCCGGTCATCCGATCTTTAAGTGGTCGGGTTACCGATCTTAAGTGCTCGACCCTCACTTATGTGGTCGGTCATGATGGTTCTTTTTAATGATTTTGACCAATGAGGGAATTTACCCTTTTACCCCTGCCGTGCTGCTTAAATATCATAGTGCCTAAAAAACACCATCAACATCTATCCCCTAGTTCTCGGTAACAACGAGTTTGTGAGTTGATGTCGGGAACTATAAAAAAGATTGTGTGTCGATGAATCCGTCAGTGGTCACTTCAGGAACTACAGAGAAAAATGCATTGGCTGCAAATCTGGTCATTCCTGCCACATTCATGAGCTCAGTCAACGAGGATCCCGATATCTACCTGTGGAAAAAATGCTCTGCCCTTATGCTGATGACGATCGACTCGGTGGGATGTAACCCGACCCCGAGCTGAGAAGAACATTTGGCTCTGGGGGAATGTCACCTCCCCAGACCAATAGAGGGCCGACCATGGGGGAGATGCTCTGATCCCATGTCAATGATAAGTCTCTCGGTTGGACGTATCTCGACCCCGAGCTGAAGAAAGACTTGGCTCTGGGGAATGTTACATCCCCAGTCCAAATAAGCCGACTCGGTGGGACGTAACCCGACCCCGAGCTAAAAGAAAGACTTGGCTCTGGGGGAATATTACATCCCCAGTCCAAAGAAGCCGACTCGGTGGGACGTAACCCGACCCCGAGCTAAAAGGAAGACTTGGATCTGGGGGAATGTTACATCCCCAGTCCAAAGAAGCCGACTCGGTGGGACGTAACCCGACCCTGAGCTAAAAGAAAGACTTGGCTCTGAGGGAATGTTACATCCCCAGTCCAAAGAAGCCGACTCGATGGGACGTAACCCCCGACCCCGAGCTGAGAAAGACTTGGCTCTGGGGGAATATTACATCCCCAGTCCAAAGAAGCCGACTCGGTGGGACGTAACCCGATCCCGAGCTGAGAAAGACTTGGCTCTGGGGGAATGTTACATCCCCAGTCCAAAGAAGCCGACTCGGTGGGACGTAACCCGACCCCGAGCTAAAAGAAAGACTTGGCTCTGGGGGAATGTTACATCCCCAGTCCAAAGAAGCCGACTCGGTGGGATGTAACCCGACCCCGAGCTGAATAAACCATAAGGCCTCGGCGGAACAAAATTCAGCCCCGAGTCGAATAACCAAGCGGCCTCGGCTGAACGAAATCCAGCCCCGAGCCAAATAAAAAAGTGGCCTCGGCGGAATGAAGTCCAGCCCCGAGCCGAATAAACAAGTGGCCTCGGCGGAACGAATTCCAGCCCCGAGCCGAATAAACATCGGTCTCGGCAGTACAAGAGCAGACCCGAGCCGGAAAGAGACATCGGTCTCGGCGGTACAAGAGCAGACCCGAGCCGGAAAGAGACATCGGTCTCGGCGGTACTAGAGCAGACCCGAGCCGGAAAGAAACATCGGTCTCGGCGGTACAAGATCAGACCCGAGCCGGAAGAAAACATCGGTCTCGGCGGTACAAGAGCAGACCCGAGCCGGAAAGAAACATCGATCTCGGCGGTACAAGAGCAGACCCGAGAGAGACATCAGTCTCGGCGGTACAAGAGCAGACCCGAGCCGGAAAGAGACATCGGTCTCGGCGGTACAAGAGCAGACCCGAGCCGGAAAGAAACATCGGTCTAGGCGGTACAAGAGCAGACCCGAGCCGGAAGAAAACATCGGTCTCGGCTGTACAAGAGCAGACCCGAGACGGAAAAAAACATCGATCTCGGCGGTACAAGAGCAGACCCGAGAGAAACATCAGTCTCGGCGGTACAAGAGCAGGCCCGAGCCGGAAAGAGACATCGGTCTCGGCGGTACAAGAGCAGACCCGAGCCGGAAAGAGACATCGGTCTCGGCGGTACAAGAGCAGACCCGAGCCTGAAAGAAACATCGGTCTCGGCGGTACAAGAGCAGACCCGAGCCGGAAAGAAACATCGGTCTCTGCGGTACAAGAGCAGACCCGAGCCGTAAAACATATATCAACAAAACGGACTCGGCGGTACAAGAGCAGACCCGAGCCATAAAACAAATATCAAAACCATTGTGTGGGCTATAACAAACAAGTATAATCAAATGTCAGCCTAAAAACAGAAGAGGTCTTACTCACATTTTTGGGATCCGTTGCATTCCGCTTTTTCGCCTCTTCTCCGACTGGCTCCGGCTTCAAGCCCCTCATTATTCGTCTCTTCCATCCTCTCCAGTTTGTTCATCATGTATTTTAGAAGGATTTGATTTTCCTCCATCTTCTCCATCCAATCTGCTGTTGAACTCCCTGACGACCGGTGATTTCCATCTTCTGCCATCGTTTTACTACGCGAGCTGCTTTTTGTAACATTCCCCACAGACGGCGCCAACTGTTGACGGCGGATTTTGGTCTCAGGGCAATATGGGAATATCACTCCCGAGACAATCCTCCCTCAATAGTGAATTTGTTTGGTTATGTGGGACCAAAAGCAAACTTAGCAAAAGACAGATAAATACACCAATCGACAAGGAGATTTAACGTGGTTCGGCGGATCTTGGTCCGACCTACGTCCACGGGCACAGAACATGTGATACTTTTTATTACTGAGATATGCTTCTCTGATATCTCTTGTGTTTACAAGTGTGATGATAATGATATTCATGCTTCTCTCATGTTCTCTTTTTCTCTTGTCCTCACTTCTACACTCACTCTACCCTCCTATTTATAATGGTGAAGAAATCATATTCCTATTTGTACAAGAATTTCCTAGTTGAAACAATTTCCTTTTCCCATAAGGATTCCTAGTCAAAACTATTCCCTTTTCCCATAAGGATTCCTAATTAAAACAACATTCACTTATTTTATCCTATTTGGACACTGACTCATCAGTTTTCCCCATAAAAGTAGGATAACTTATCTTCTGGAGCATATCCCGCCATATTCCCGGTCTTCATGAGGTCGGTCACGATGGTCTTTTGAACTGACAATGCTGCTATCGATCTGATAATGCCCGGTCATCCGATCTTTAAGTGGTCGGGTTACCGATCTTAAGTGCTCGGCCCTCACTTATGTGGTCGGTCATGATGGTTCTTTTTAATGATTTTGATCAAGGAGGGAATTTACCCTTTTACCTCTGCCGTGCTGCTTAAATATCATAGTGCCTAAAAAACCCATCAACAACTTATATGTGAAATTACCTCAAAACTTTAAATAAATTATTTTCTATCCAAAAGATTAACTTAAATATGAAATTATCTGAAAGTTTTAAACAAATTCATTTTTCGAGGCAAAATTAGAGACACTATAACATTTTACACAATGTTAAATAAACGAATGTTACAATGGTATACGTGTCAAAAACATAGACCACGTCATCATTTCAAAATGCCGATGTGTATGGCTAATTAAAAAAAAAAAGTAATTATCATTCATCCACCCGAAAAAATACTCAAATTCATTCTTTCACCTCAAATTTCATTACAATTTTAAGATAATTCTCCATTGTAATTTACAATTATTTACTGATCAATCATCATTATCATCAATGCCTGTTGATCATTTAGCTCTCGTTCCGCTTGCACTTGCAGATACATTGTCGAACAAGTCTTCAAAGTCATCGGGGGTATCTTCTTATTGTCTCAGATCAGCTCGGGTCCAATCATCCATATATGTTGTTGCTTCTAAAGTGCTTGGATGTAATGAAGACCGTCTCGCTTCTAATATATTGTCTCCTATGCTAAAGGCTTGCTCAATCGCAATGGTGGAAACATGTGCTGCCAGTAACTCTTTAGCAATAATTGATAATACAGTAAAGACATTTTGTTGTTCATCAAAAACTCTAAATGCAATAAGTCCTTTTTGCATATTCCATGATGCGTCAATCCAATGACAAGTCACACTCATGTATGAGTGTGTTCGCCAATAGTCACTCCAAATATCAGAACAAATAGAAAGATGACATTTAATATCTTTAAATGTTTCATTTAAAATATTTTACCATCTTTGTATAATTTTAAAATTTGACATTTTGTTGTATTTCTAGTCATTCTACAAGCAGCATGATTTAAAGCATTCTGAATGAAATTAGTAAAAATAATTTTTTTTCCAAAACTTAAAGAAATATGTGTCATACAAGTTAATTTAGCAAATTCTTCTCTATTTTTAGCATCAGAATATTTAAATAAATCTAAAGAACCCGTACCTCTACTAGATGATGCGTACCTGGACATTTGAGTTTGCGTTGTATCAAATCCAATTTTAGTGGCATGATATCTTTCCAAGTGCTTGATCATATTGCCATATCCACCAGTAAATTGGTAAGAAACCCCACAATAGCTGCATATTGCTCTTGCACCTTCATTTTTAGTCTAGACTAAATGAAAATGAATTTTAAAAATATCGGAGAAACGAGACTTAACTTCTCTTCTCCGTGTATTGACACTAGAGCCGCTCTCTTGGGTTGACACATTTGACATGGTGTTCTCAGATGAGCTTGCCATTTTTTGTTAAAGAAATTTTAAAAAATGAGAGAATTGAGAGTGAGAAATTGTAGATGAGAGAATGAGAGAATGAGAGAATTGTAGAAAATGAGAAAATGAAGAATTGGTGTGCTGAAAAAATGAAAAATTACCCATATTTATATATTTTTGTAATATTTTGTGATACATAAAATGCCTCTAAAACTAGCCGTTTTATTAATGTTGTTAGGGTAAATTAGTAAATTATATATTTTATTTAAATTTTTTTTTTGAAATTTAGAGCATGGAGATGGCTAGTAGCCGTTGGAACCGTAGAACCTCTGGAACCGGACGATTCTAGCTGTTCTACTTCGGTTCAGTTAGGGGTGAACCCTAACCGAACCGAAAAATTTCGGTTTCGGTTTCGAAATGGGAACCGGAACAGTCTGGTTCCAACCGGTTCGGTTCCGGTTTGGAACCGGAACCGTGACCGGGTCTACTTTAGACAATTGCAATTATATGATCAGGATGGAATCAAAAATTGAAAAAAATTTGACAGTCCCGACCATTTGCTTATGAAATTCTAATCCCGATCGAGGTTTGATATCATGTATCGTTAAGCAAGAGATTCGGGACGAGATTCGAGATGATTTTTTTATCCCGATTAAAAAAAATACATGACTCAATATGATTTTTATCTTATTTTCATGGTTGGGCCAAGATCATGATGGTAAATTTCAACCCGTCCCCACTGATTGTCATCCCTACTCACCTCACCACCATACCCAACCTCAAATTCAAATCTAAAACCCACTTTTAAAACCAAATGATCCACTAGAGATTATAACATCGTTAATGGCAATGTGTAAAACGATACATAGTCTGTAACACTGGGTTGAAAAAAGAATTTATTCAAAGTTTTTGTGTATTTTCATACATAAGCCATTTTTCAGGTAGATGAGTGATAATTATCCACATAAGCAAAATCGACTTTTTATTAAGATTCCGTAACAGATTCTAATATTGTTAAAGGTAAGATGTAAATTGATATAATATTTATAACTTTAGATTAAGAAATGAAATTATTCAAGATTTTCGGATAATTTCACATATGCCTGTATAACAAATGAAGTCTAAACTACACTTAGATTTAGGAGAATTTACATTTGAATTAATAAATAATCAAGGGAAATTCTATTCTTATTGAAAACTGCCAAATGATGTCATATTTGGCCATTTCCATGTTAGCCAACTCAGGTCAACATAGTCTTAATTTAGCTTACAGAGAGAAAAATGTCAGTGCAGAAGGAGGCACAAGCACAAGATCAGAACTATCTGCTTCACTTCATTGACTGCATATAGAACTCCGGAAATGAAAAGCTAATATGAAAGACTTCCTATGTATTCAAACTAGATGTTTTCATATTTTTTTCTTTTGGAAATATTCGAAATCATGTTATCCAACATATAATTTCAATTTAGATTAATAAAAGAAAAAAAATTTCAATTTTTTTTGGATTGCTACTTAGATCCAACGGCCCGTGTACTTCCACATCTTCGTAAGGGAGGGGCTGCAGTAAAATCATCACTGCAGTCCTCCCGATTCGCTAAACATTAGTACCTAAAACAGACAAAATGATATCCAACATATAATCAAACATCATTATTGAGAGTTAGAGTGAAATATAATGGCATTTTGAGCTGGCGTTAAGGGGAAAAAATGTGAAGCTTTGTAAGTTTTTGATTGCATCATTATCTAATGATTGTGAACTTCATATTCATATTAAAATATACTACTCTGCTGCCAGGTTGTGGTTCCACAAATATGATTCAAAAATCAGTAATGAAAATAGCAAATAGTTTCTTCCATTCAATTTGATACTGCGAAGAGACCATATTAAGTTTCAACGAAAATTTACTTCCCGCATCAATTGATGCAATCAATCTAAAATGAAATAAGATATAGGTAAACATGTCTGCGCATTGGCTTAAAAAGAGATGAAGTGAGAATATACAACTTTCAGATTGTAGAATACCTAGCTTGTTGCCTTTGCTCTTAAAATGACTAACCGAAGGTGTTCTCTCCGCTGTAAGTCATGTATAGAAAACCATCTTCATCCTTGTTTTCTTCATAAATTGCGCACATTAAGGCACCTGTAACAACAGAATATACATTATAAACACAGACAATTACCGTATATTAATTGATTTATGAATTAAAAAACTGCAACTCACCAGTAGGAGGTAAAGTGTTCTTGACAAAAACAAATATGGCCTTCTCGGCACTGAGCTTAATCCTTTTACGCACAACATAAACAAATTGTCCCACAGTTAAATCAGCAGGGACAAGATATCTGCATTCACAGAAACAATGTGTGTCATGACCAAGAAGTGATGCAAACTCCTAGGCTAGTTTAAGAATATGAAGCCAAACTGCCCAAGGTCAGGCCAACTCAGTCAATCGGTTTACAGGAATAAACCCTCATTAGCTCATATGTCTACAAACAGTATTCTTTCACTTTCAAGTACTCCCACATAACATACCCCTATTTTTTAAGTATAAAAAAACTACGATGGCTTTCATCAAAGTAAAACATATGAAGATTAGAATTAGAAAAAGTGAGGGAAACTAACTTTTTCTTATCAATGTCAGCAACATCAGTCATCGCAGCCTTCTCCACAATCACCTGCATGGCAAGTGCAGTCGATTAGATGAAAGTATACAACATAGATGCTTTGAAGGTATACAGAATTTCTTGGTGGATGATTCTTACCGGAATCCTATCCGGATACTTCTCTCTAATGCGAGAAGATTCCGCTAGCCTCCTCTCTGAATTACATAACAAACAACAAATGAGTGCACAGAATAAACATTACAATTCAGTCCCGATCTGAAAGTGATTTATAAAAAACAATAGGATAATGCAGGCAAATTAGCAATACAATCTGCAAATGCAATTGGCAAAACATATGGATTGATACGCTGAATACAAAATTGTGCATCCTTACCAATACATGCCATGTTCTTCCAATTCATCATATTCAATTTATCAAATAGCTACGAAAAAGATTAAGAGGAAAACTAATTGATTATACATTATACTATGTAAACTGATACCATAACTTATTCTTTCATGTCATAATGTGAAGAATTGAAGAAGCAGAGTGATTGAAGATATGTTAATTGGAAAAGATCCACCATCAAGAATTCACCAAATCGGATGATATTAGAACCAAGCATGCAATTTGAATTTCAAATATTTCTCAGAACCCCATCAATCAAAAATTGAGTTTATAACTAACCCAATGGGTGCTCGAGCTTGAATGCACTTTTGGCGGCCATGTCGAAACTGACGCTACGAGTTCTCTCTGCAAATTTGAAACAAATAAACATCATAAACAAAACCCCCACTGAAAAAAAAATCCAATCTTTCCAAAACAGAAACCAAAACAACAACAATAAAATTATGATATAAAAAAAATTATGAAGTGCTGAAGAAAACAACTTACTCAACACGACAAGAGAAGTGAATCGGAGAAATTATAAGGGTTTCAACGAATTTGATTGATTGATCGGTTGATTGTGGAGGATGCCAATGATCTCAGAGAGAACTTATTAATTAATTAATTTAGGACTTTAATCACTTTATTGAAAACTTCTTGGTGTTCGTCTTTGTTTCCAATACGTAATTGTCTTGCGTCCGTTACAAGGAATCTCTTTCTGCCTCGTGTCCAAAATCAAATGGGCTGGGCTTTTTTAGCTTTTTTCCGGCCCAACAACTAAAATAATTCATATCAAAAATCTTGTTACATACATTTTTCTTTTCAAAATCAATACTCCACTAAATATTTGAGCCCTTCTCCTTAATTCTGAGTCATTCCTACGTTTTTCTTTAATTCACTCCTAATTTGATCTTTGTCTTAATTTGATGGAAGTGCAACACATTTGAAAAAGACAAAGAAGATGATTACGTATACTTAGCCTAATTTTTCTCTTTTAGCTAGAAAATTACATTTCATGAACATTTTGAGCTTTTATTTTAATAAAACATCAATATTCTTTCTTAGTATATGCGTGAATACTTAATTATTTTGTTTAAGGGTACCCTTATTTGTTAACCGACCCTTTCTAGTTTTCCAATTAACTATTTTCTTTACTCACTTATGCCTAATTTTTGCCTGAATCATTTTCGATTTAGCACGATGTGCTCTAACTTTTTCTTAGACCGTCCTTTGCAAAATTTCAACCAAATGAGCTCTTTTTTTCTTTTTCTTTTTCTTTTCATACAAAGTATTTCTTCCGCCTATTTATGTTGATGTGTTCCGTGAACTTGTTCCCCTCCAAGTTAGACAACCGAATCATTTCATTTTTCAATACCTTTTTCACCAGATAGAGCCCTTCCTAATTGGGCCTAAAATTTTCCCTTGGATTCCTTGCTAGCGGTCTTGATTGCTTTAGTACCAGGTCTCATTCCTTAATCCTGCTTGGTCGGACCCCTTCATTGAAGGCCCTAACTATTCTCTTCTGGTACAGATGGGTATGATACAGAGCTTTTATTCTTTTCTCGTCGAGCAGGGCCAATTTTTTGAATTTATCTACAATCCATTCTTGCTTGGGTAAACCTGATTCCCTCGTAATTCGTTTTGATCATCATTTTAGCTAGCATCTTCTTCCAAGTCTTGTTCTCGACCTCATTGGCTCGTGATCTTTTTCTTTTCCTTCTCCCTTTTTTCTGATAGGACAGATACGATGTTGAACAGCCATTCCGGGTGCTTGACTACCTCCAGGAACCCTACTTGTTTCTTTGCTACTACCCATTCTGGCCTCATTCTGCAGCGTTTATGCTTCATGGGTACCATGTGTTGGGTTATGCTTCTGTTAGATCCGGGCATGTCTTCATAGGATTAGGTGAACACTTTTGCATATTTTCTTAATAATTTTTCCAGCCCTTTTCTCTCTTCAAGGGTAACCTCAAATGCAATCAATATATTCTCGAGATTTTGCATGTACCAGGATTAAATGGCTCTGTTTTAGTTGAATTAATGTCAGATATGTTCATGTCATTCATGTTATGATGCGTGCTAAAAGAAAAAGTGTAATACCTCCGCCACCACGGCTTAGCCATAAATTTCTTCATGCATTTACGAGTAATATTTTAGAGCTTAAGCATGTATTATTAGCACGTTCATTAATTGTATGAATCATTTCGGGATCACAGAGTAACATTTTTCAGTTTTGTAATACATTTAGATTTTATCATGTTACTGACAACCTTTAATTTATTGGCCATTATTTGGCTTACTAATGTCCGTTTTCGGTGATGTTTATATTGTTGGAAAGTCTAGACAATGATCTAAATCTTTCATGTTGAATATTTTTTTATATTCGGACTAGAATCAAGTCAAAATACGTGTTTCCTGACTGGTACTGTTCAATTTTGGGATTCTTTATCAAATTTTAACATGTGCTTATAACAAATAATATTTTAATTAAAAAAATCAACCCCTCACTATATAAATCAGCTACTATTCACCTCATCTCTGACCTTATTCACGTTTTTCTCTTCAACCTCAACAACGAAAGAAAGTTTCTTCTCTTCTCATGCAATCAACTTTAAGTTTATGTGCTCTCTCAAGCCAACTTCAAGCAAGTAAGTCTCTCCAACTTATTCCCTCTTTTAATTTCAAAATTTTAAGCATGGATCTTCATCTACCATTTTCGAACCTATTAGGGATTTGAGCTTTAATAAACTTAATTAGATTGGTTAAGTATGGTAGGGTGATTAGAATGGATTTGAGCCCTAATTTGACAAAACATAAAATTTTTGATAAAAGGCCTCCTATGGCCGAAATCATGCATGATGGGGGGAGGGAATATTTTTGATTAGGTTATTGGGTGTGTAATTATATTAAGAAGATGACACAAAAAAATGTGAGAAAAAAGACAAGGAAGAAAAAGAGAGGAAAAAAAAAAGAAAAGAGAAAAGGAAAAAAGAAAAGAGAGAAAATGGGTGAATCTCACAAAATATACTCCGCTGTTTGAACTGTTTAGTTTCCTGAAGTATCGTGAACCCCACAACTACTTTTGGGTCAAATGACAACTCAAATATCAAGTATACAAAGCAAATTTGAGTTGGTGAAATTGTAGAGTAACCAGAGGCTTGTATCACAAATTTGTAGTCTTTGTGTCAAAAAGCAATTTGACGACTTGTGAAAGTTAGGGATGAACCCTACATAAGATAAACATCTGAGAAATTCTGAAATCCTGTTGATTCCTAACTAGGTGTTAGATTACCTTCACCAAAGAAATTTGAACAAAGCTAGCCTCCAAGAAGTGGGCAAGACACAGAACGCTCGATAGCAGTCAAAAGTCAAAGCCTTCAAGACACGGAGCTCCGACAGTAAAAAGGACGAGACATGGGAGTGAAGCCCGCCTAAAAGGAATATTGGGGGTGGGGGCCGTTTTAAAGAGAACACTGAGGTGAGGCCTACCGAGATGAGGTAACTGGGATTGACCCTCGCCGTACAGATAGGTTGTGGAATTGCTTACGACAAAAGATGTTTTGGAATGCCAACGACAATAGAAGCAAGTTATAGAATGCCCTTGGAATATTTGGAAACAGGCATTGGAACGCCTTATGATCAAGAAATTAGGTTTTAATGTACATACAACAAAGAAAAGTCGAGAACAAAAAGATGTTTGGGACGACTAGAACAGACTTAGGAAATGGGTTTGGGACACTAATGAATTTGGGAACATGAAATGTCGATTGGAATCAGCACAACAATAGAAGTAGATTTAGAATATCTCGTGAAAGAGGATGAATAGTAGATAACTTTAGAAATGACGTGGAACCTCCAACAACTCCGTGACTGGAGTAAAACTTCGAGAATGAAGGTCACTAAATATGAAGAAATCCCCATTCTCAGAGCTCAGCTTGGGAGTTGGCCATCATGCCTGCAACATACTCAGCCATATCATCATCAAGGGTGATGATTTCTTCAATTGTCTCATTTGTAGGCCCTTCGTACCTCCCTTCACCAGTTTTAGCTCTCGTCGCTCGAGGTGCTGTCAAGTTGGCCATAGCATTGGCCATGGTCTGCAATTGTTCATCAATCTTGTCCATATTGGCCTCCAATCGATCTACATGAGAACCTTCATTGTTGGCCATTTCTGAGCTGGTTATCTACTTTTTGACTAGTCTGCTTTCTTCTCTAACCCAACACATGTGGTAAGTCCAATATCTTCCCTATGTTTGACTTAGCTTGTGTACTAATAGGGGGTACACAAAATCATTATCTCCTATGCTAGTAGGTAATCCTTGGTGTACTTTGGTTCATTTCCATTGTTAGAAGACGAAGGTCGCCCATTTACAAGTGGCTAATCTTAATATGGAATCGTGCCATTATTTAGAAATGAGAAATTGGAACCTTAGTAATCACAGTTATTTGGGATAGACCTTGAAATATTTTAGAATATCTAAATGGGCCGAAATAGGGCGTACATTTATAGATGAAAGCCAGTACGGGTATCAGACTCATGTTTTTGGCACTTTTGGACCGTAATGAAATATTTCAAGCCCAATAAGGTTTTCATATAATTTGGGCCTTTGAAATTTCAAAGCATTTAACCAAATTATCTTGAAATACAAACTTTTCCTAGTTAAAGGCCCAACATGTTTATAATTCACGGTAAAAATATCAAATGACTTCAGATGGTTATGGCCCAAAGACAAGCATTAGAGAGACTTATTCCTATAAGGAAGCAACTATTGGCTTAGGCTCTCATTGGCGAAGGTTTTTCCACAATTAGGTCTCCCCACCCAAGGGTTCAATCGACCAATAAACCCCAACAAGTGATGGTTATCATCACATAACGATCCATTGCCTTGAGTGAAAACGAATTCACGATATGTAACGCCATCAGGGTTTGAAGGGTATGTAAAAGAATGAAGACATGATTAACCTCAATCTTGCCATAAATACTACAAGGTATTTTTTCGGGGTCGAATCTTTATCTCCAGTGGAGTCACCATCTGTAGGAGTAAAACAAGGTTTACCGTTATGCCTGTGATACCGACGACCAGATATTGTTGGGCTCGTAGCCCGTAGAGAGTACGGATAGCCCACAAGGGACTTACCAGAGAATTAAGAAGTCGTCACCCAGTATTAGACACTGTAAATGATTTAAGAGCGTATTGTACCCTTCGTAAGGTCCGACCTTAAACCCTTTTTGGTTTGGAATGGTCCCTTACTGATGCCAGTATAATACTCAGGTTTCAAGAGAGGCAATGTCATGTATTATAATGTAAAATCATGCAATCAGTAGTTTAAAACACGTAAGAGCGAAATCACTAATAAAGACAGTAAAAGAAAGCAGAATTGGTAAACAAAATACATATCCAGAAGTAGTAAAATACTAATAAAATAAAACAACAATCAAACAAAATGGAGCACATATTTTTGTGTGTCATTAATGTCCGGTCATACATAGTTCATGTCTGGTCGGATGTTATTTATGAAGCAGAAAGATAAAAGAGTACATATAACAATAATAGTAATAATGCAATAAGTATAACAGTAAATAAACGACTATAAAACAAATCAATAGTAAATAAAGACAATAAAGAAAACAAGATAGTGTACATGTCCGGACATTCTTTATGAAACTAATGTCCGGTCCGACTTAGTGCAAGTCTGGCCGGATATTCATCGTAAAACAAAAACATAACAGGGCATAAACATGCATAGATAATGGTAAATAAATAATACCATAGCATAGGCAAAAGCAACAAAACAGTAATTAAGTAAGACAATAATTAAACAATAAGACAGTAATTAACAAGACAATAATTCTATAAAACTGGCCTTCCGGAGGCTTTTTTTATACTTATTTCCTAGTGGTACGCGGAGTTGTATCCCGAGTACATACTATATTTCCATCAATTTAGAATCAGTTAGGGAATTTATGTTCGAATTTTCATCCTATATACCAAAGGGAAATAATAATAATTGAATCTGGCCAGACATTCCTGGCGTGAAATAATTGAATCTGGCCAGACACATAATGGGTCTGGCCGGACATCTATCAAGGATCAGACAGGTGAAAAAAGCATAAATATACAAACTAATAACATACTGAATATAACAAGATAATAATAAAAGCAAATGTAAAAA